>VZTH01017711.1:288239-299432 GCA_013397815.1 Aleadryas rufinucha | reverse complement strand
TGTCCCTGTCCCTGTCCCTGGGCAGCAGGGCTTGGGCCACTGAGCAGGAGCTGATGAGGCTGAGGGTGCTGGCACAGCTCGAGTGAGGACACAGCTCCTCTGCCACCTGCCCAGCGGAGGTTTCCACTTGATGCCAAAGCCAAATCAGTCCCTTTCACTTGGAGCTAGAACTGTATGAACAAGTCCAGGACATTACAGAAGAGTTTCCTCCCCTGTGGTGCCTGGATTGTCCAGAAAACCACGGCAAACAACCCACCCAGCAATGGATCAATGGCTGGATGGGGCATTGTGGAAATGCAGAGCCCCTGGGCACGGTGCCTTTCAGAGGTGTTTGCCCAAGGGAAGGGCAGTGAGAGAGGCTGACACGGTCACCTGCACCTCTAACTGGTCACCCGCACCTCTGACCGGTCACCTACACCTCTGACCAGGCACCTGCACCTCTGACTGGTCACCTGCATCTCTGACCAGGCACCTGCACCTCTGACCCATCACCCGCACCTCTGACTGGTCACCTGCATCTCTGACCAGGCACCTGCACCTCTGACCCATCACCCGCCCCTCTGACTGGTCACCTGCACCTCTGACCAGGCACCTGCACCTCTGACCGGGCACCTGCACCTCTGACCAGTCACCCGCACCTCTGACCAGTCACCTGCACCTCTGACCAGGCACCTTCACTTCTGACTGGTCACCTGCACCTCTGACTGGTCACCTGCACCTCTGACCAGTCACCTTCACTTCTGACTGGTCATCTGCACCTCTGACCAGTCACCCGCACCTCTGACCGGTCACCTGCACCTCTGACCGGTCACCTGCACCCCTGACACGGTCCCCTGCACCTCTGACCGGTCACCTGCACCCCTGACACGGTCCCCTGCACCTCTGACCGGTCACCTGCACCCCTGACACGGTCCCCTGCACCTCTGACCGGTCACCTGCACCTCTGACCAGCTGGGCTGGGCTCAGGAAGTGCTCAGGGAAAAGCCCAGAGCTCAGCCCCACACAGCCGGGTTTGTAACAGCCTCGGGGCTGGAGCATGACCCAGAGCCCACGACCCCACAGCTGTGGGATGGCAGCAAGCTTGTACTAAAAATAAACTGTTCTGGCATGTCAACAGCTCTGCCACCCAACAGGAACAAAGAGCTCTGCAGCAGCCACCAGAGAGACACAGGCACCGGAGATCAGCTCTGCAGGACCCCAAAAGCTCACTTGCATCCCAGCCTGCCTCAGAGAAACAAATAGGGAGGAGTTCTTGTAAGGAAAACAGTCACTGAAAATTATTACTGATTTATTTCCCCAGGAAAAGATGGCATTTTGTAAAGCCTTCTGTTCAAGAACAGCCCAAAATGTCAATGAAACATAATTTAATTCCCTTATTTACGATAATTATGCATTAGTTTGTCTGTTGTGACTACAGTGAACCTACCAAAACAGTAGGTGAATAGTAGGTGAAACGCTGCTGGATTTTGAAGTAATGGCATCTACTAAATACTGATCAAAACAACTTATTGTCTTCTGCAAAGAATTACACCTTCTGTAACAGACATCTGCCAGTTTGATGTCATGAAATGAAACACGGAGATATGGGAGATGGATAAGAAAAGCATAAGGAAGACAAATCGAATATTCAGAATGCCAAAATTTTGTTTTCAATTTTGAAACAAATTTCTCAGAATTGAATAATTCTGAGGAGCTTAAAGAAAAAAAAGCAAGCTTTTTCAGTGAAGAAATGGATGGAGTTATGTCTGGAAATAGCTCCATTTCTGGTGAGGTACGAAGTCAAAGCTTCAGCCAGACTAAGGTGAAGCGCTGGATGTGAACTGAGGGAACCTCAGGGGAGAAAAGGAGGCTGAGGAGAGCCTTTACTGCCCTCTACAACCACCTGACAGGAGGTTGTGGCCAGGTGGGGGCCAGGCTCTTCTCCCAGGTTACAGGACAAGGGGAAATAATCTCAGGTTGCACCAGGGGAGGTTGAGGTTGGGCATCAGGAAAGATTCCTTCACCAAAGCACTGTCAAGCACCAGAAGAGGCTGCCCAGGGAAGAGGTGGAGTCACCATGATTTAAAAACCGTGTAAATGTGGCTCTCAGGGACGTGGTTTATTGGTGGCCTTGGCAGTGCTGGGTCAACGGTTTGACTCATGGTCTGAAAGGTCTTTTCCAACCTAAATGATTCTGTGATCACATAGTTAAAAGCAATTGATTATCACAGGTGAACTGAGGGCCTGGGCTGCGGGTGCTGCTAATTGAGCCCAGGAGCTCAGCCTGGATGTGCAAAGTGGCTTGCACAGGAGAAGTGCCTTTCACACCTAGTCACTGTGCATTATAGATCTGTTCCAACAAAATTATCCCTTCAGCATCCGCTGTGTTGAACGCGGATTCACATTAGTCATCCCCCAAATAGAAGGCAGTGAATGGTCTTTATCCACTTAATGAGGGTGGTAATCACTTTATTCCAATGGGTACAGTCTGCAGCCCACATGCACAGTTTACAGCACTAAAAGGATCCTTCTCACACTTCCAACTTCCAGTGCTGGCTTAGGAAAATGCAAGTAATTTTTAATAAAAACTGGGCTGTTTCGACCACAATTGCGTCTCTTATAGTTTATTGCATCTCTCTACAAGTTTAATAAAATTAAAATCTGTTGTATAAACACACTTCCTGTCCTTGATACCCGCTGTTGGTTTATTGTGAAGTATTTTACTGCAAAGATGCTCTTTGATGGTCCCAAATTGTGACACCAGAGAGCAGACAGACCTCAGAAGAAGGCTGAGCTCCCCTCTGTGTTCCTCTGCCACCAGCTCCTTCATTAGTAAATGAAATATATTCTGAAAGGTTTCAATCTGGCTGTGACACAGCATTTGGACACATTTTAGGGCAGGGTTTTTATTTTGCTCACAAGGCTTCTGATCTTCCAGGAGGTGCAGAAGGATGAGAGCACACACAGATTAACGACGGGGAATTTGCAAGGAGCTGTAACAGAGGAGGGGGAAATGGGTCACATTTTTAGGCTTAGTAACATTAAAGGTGCCCCTTTAAGGAGTTAGTGCTAATGAGCCAGCAAATTATTGCGCCGGAGTCAGAACTGGCCTTCTGGTTCTGCAGATCCGGAGAACCAATCTGGAGGTGCCCAAGTGGAAAATGATGTGGTTTGTGGAGGTCACTATTTCAGGTCAGTGTTTGTGAGGGCTGCCCACAAATATATCACAGCTGAAGTCACTCGTGGCGAGCGGCTGCGACCTTTGCAGAGATTACGGAGCAGCTGCAATCGCGAGGAAATAGGCTGGGAAATGGGCTGGGAACGACAGCGGGGTTTGTGCAGGGCTCTGCCGGCACTGCAGGGTCCTTCCAGCAAACACTGCCCTGCCCAGGTTCAAGGTGGAGGGGAAATCACCCCCCTGAAAGGCTGTTGTCCCCACAGGTAAAGCAGCAAATGGACAGGGAGAGGGAAAAATGGGACCTCGCGTGAAGGGGCTTTTCCTCTCTGAGCATCTCTGAGGGCAGAGCTGGGAAAGGAGCCTCCTGCCAGAATAAAGGCACTGGAGGCAGTGCTGCTTTGCAAGCTCCAGTCTGATTTGCTTCTCATTAGAGCACATACATCTCAGTGTTTTTACTCATTAGTGTTTTACATCCCTCAGAAAATCCATATTTTGCACTAGCTGTCTCAGTGTTTAGTCTCTTACATTCCCCTGCCTGAGTTTTCTGCCTGTTCCCCGTCTTGTTAATTCTCTTCTCTATTTTCCCATCTGCCCTGATCCATAAAGCACCTCAGAACGCAGCAAAACCTGCCAGGAGGGAGGCAAGGCAGCCCTTAAGAGCGAGGTAAATCCATTAATGGCTTGGAGTCACAGAATCAAAGAGTGCTTTGGGTTGGGAGGGATTTTTAAAGGTCACCCAAGTCCACCCCCCTGCTATGGGCAGGGACACCTTCCACTAGCCCAGGTTGCTCAGAGCCCATCCAGCCTGGCCTTGGACACTGCCAGGGATGGGGCAGCCACAGCTTCTGTGGACAACCTGTGCCAGGGCCTCCCCACCCTCACTGTCAAATCTTCTTCCTGATTTCTATGGGATATGGGAAAGGAAACAGCCTATTTCATCTCAGCTGCAGGATCATGCCTGCAAATCTGTGCCTTCTGCAATGGGTTTGGGGACAGGGGCAGCTCTTCCAGGCCCACCTCGAGCTCCCCAAACCCTTCAGAGGAACCTTAGAAAAAGAGGACCAAGGAGAAGCCCCTCCTTCCCAAACGCAGGAGGCCACTGAATATTTACATTATTTCTTATAACAAGCGAGGGGGGAATTACAATGGAAACTGAGATACAATTAATTACCTGTTAACTGGAATGAAGGACCTTCTGCTCCCAATATCTAACCCAGTTTAATTAGAGGTGTCTGGAGCTGGGGAGCCTGTGTGTGTTCACAGGTGGGGTGGGAGGTGGTAATAGGGAGCTCAGCCCCCCACACCATAATCCTGCCTCCAACCTCTCACTGTACCTGCTTCTGATATGTGCAATAAGCATGAAGAAGGGCTTTGGATTACAAAGAGAGACCTCCCCCTCACCTTGTAATTACCAAATTAACACATTCTAATGGGTGAAGTACTCCAGCAGCAGACTATGATTAATGCACAAGTCCAATTAGCCGCAGATTCTTTCCCTCTAATTTTAGCCCACTTAAATAGCATGAGACAATCTGTAATGTCTCTGGGGTGAGCCTCCCCTCTACACAAGCTCCCTCCTCTGCCATTTAATGAAATCTCTGGTGTTTAATGCGAGAGGCAGCTCAACTCTGCCACTCTGCTGGAAGCCTTGCTCCGGCGCAGCCCCGGCACGGCGCGGGCGGGGGAAGCTGCCTCCCTTAAAGACAAAAAGAATACCTCGCCTCAAAAACATCACCTGATGGCAGCTTCTCCGCTGTCACACCAGGTGGAGAGGCGGGGATAGCTAAAGACAGACCGAATTTAAGCTCCCTAAGAATGTTGCTGATGTCCCCAAACCTTACACCCACCAGGAGCCTTGCTGGCAGCAACCCAAATATTTCTGAAAATGACTACTCAGTCACATGGGTTCCCAATCTGGCCCCTATCTAAACACAAGTCCCTTACTCCAGCAGCACCATAGATACACCAATTGTTAAAGCTCTCATTTCGTTAAGAAAACACTTGGATTCTTTTCCCTTCAAAGAAAAACAGGACAAATTCCTCGGAAATGGCCTTTGCTGAGCCCCATTTTCAGTGTCAGAGGGGTCTCCAGTTGGCCCCACGATGATTTCACTGTTTAATGGAGAAGGAATCCAAGGACAGAGGAAGAGAAGGAAAATCAACAAGAAGCTCAGAATACTGTGGGTGGCCTGACTGAGCCCGGGAAGGAAAGGGAAAAATGGTTCTTTGTGCCAAAGCTGGAGGAAACTCAACCCAATACTGGATGGCAAAACAACCATTTCCAGTAAGAGCCCTTGCCCAGTGAGGAAGCCTCAGGAAGGTGGGACTCTGGTGCACCCCCACTTCTGGCATCTGACTGCTGCCCTTTGAGGAGCAGCCACGGAACCCTGGGCAGGAGGCAGGGTCTGCTCCTGGGGGGACAGTCCAGTGGCTGCTTGGAGAGGATCCCGTGTCCCCCTCGTCCAGTCAGGGAAGCACAAATGTCAGCTGCTGCTAAGAACTGAGCAAACTCATCAGGGGAATGGCTTCAAACTGACAGAGGGCAGGGTTAGATTGGGTATTAGGAAGGAATTGTTCCCTGTGAGGGTGGGGAGGCCCTGGCACAGGGTGCCCAGAGAAGCTGTGGCTGCCCCATCCCTGGCAGTGTCCAAGGCCAGGCTGGATGGGGCTTGGAGCAACCTGGGACGGTGGAAGGTGTCCCTGGGAACATATATTCAAGGAATATTCAAGGAATTTCTCTCCCCAANCCAACCCAAGCCACTCTGGGATTCTATGAACTGCCTGCTGCTCCTACACCCACTATCTGACCAGGCAGACCTGCAGTGCCTGGGAAAGAACAGCACCTGCGAAAGGAGCAATGGCACAAAGTTTCTGAGCTATTTGTGATATCCTCCTATAAGAGAAATATTAAAATATGAGGAATATTCAAGGAATTTCTCTCCCCAAAATGGCAAAAAGGTTTCAGTCAGGCTTCTTGTCTCTGGTGCTCCCCAGTGAGTGGGGGGTTTTTTTTACACGATGTTCACCAGCAACAAAATTTGAGTGGGAACCAACAACAAACATTTCCCACCAGCCCTGTGGACACTCAGAAATGTGCAGAGCCTTCCATCTGGGGGATCCATAACATTTGAAGCTGGTTTGTGAACTTCACCCCCCGTGACAGGGAAAGGAGGGCAGGGCTTCTGCAGAAGGACCATGCAGGTGACACTTGGCAGGGTCACACAGCGAGGCTGTGTCAGAGAGAATCGCTCCCCCAGCTGCACTCCTGGTGCTCCTCTCTCCACCCAGTGTGGCACAAAACTCTCTCCACCATGAATAGACACATCAATGTCTTCTGCATCAACATTTTTAATTTCATTAAACACAGCCTCATATTTTTACTAATAAAATACACTACAGTAGCAGCAGCAGGTTCTTTACTAAGCCACTCCCAGCACTGCCCTTTTTGGCCATTTTTTTCTAAGACATAAAGAAATCTAGTAAAGCTTTCTAAGCAGATGATGTTGTGTACAAAATATTAATGCTGCTTATCCCTAAATTGATATTTCTTTGAAGACTTCTAATAAAGCCCAGTTCCTCCAGAGCCTTAACCATGACAAACGTCAATAAATGTTATGAGTCCCTGAGGCTGAATTTTAAAGGAGCATTAAAGATTAAAGAATGCACAGGTCAATTACTGAAACAAGCAAACGACTTTAGGAGTAATTACATATAATTTTGCCTTGTTTATTTTGCATTAGTTATAAGTGTCCATAATCCTGTGTCCCCCCCCAGGGTCTTTTATGATTTGGGTTGAAAAATTCCTTCATCTCTCGTTTGATTTTAAGCACAGTTGCTGGGGCCAAAAAGTGGGTTTAGAATGATTTTTTGGTGCTCTCTATATATGTGTGTACATATAAACACACACACACATCCCCTCTGGTGTCTCATGTATGCAGCACACGAATTCCTGCCTGTCCCAAGGCCCCTGGAGCCGTGTCCCTTGTCCCTGCTGGCACAGCCCATTTGCCGTCGTAGACCAAACACTTCTCCCTTTCAATACCTGCAGAAATGGCTAAAGATACTAAGCAGTGTTTTACACTCTGGATTATTCCTTCATGAAGCACTGGCACCTCCATGTGATATGAGTTTGATGAGAGAGGGCTCAGAGCTGGAGCTGCTCCCCCATCCCTGGGTGCCCCAGGTGCTCCCTCCCCCCCCAGCCCTGTGCACACACCTCACACTGAACTGCTCTAACATTAACTGGGGTTTTAATGCACTGAGATCTCGTGGCTCCCACAAAAACCTTCACCTGCCCATGCTCTAGGGGTTGCCATCATTAAGCCTTGCCCAGGTTGCAGCTGTTGGCCAACCCAAGGCTCCCCCAAACCCCAGAGCAGGGCAGGATGGGCCCTGGAGAGCCCAGGGGTGCTGGGAGGGGACCAGCAGGAGATAAAAAGTGCTTGCATAGGGCTTTCACCCACTTTTCATTTCTTCTGTGCTCTCAGATGGCACTAGATTAGCAAAGCATTTACATAGCCCTTATGAAGTACATTTGATGTTCGGGGCAGAGTCAGCATCTCTCATGTGGCTGTTCTCCCTCTAATGTCATTTTATAGTGTGCCTGCCCATAACAAGGGTAATAAAATAAATTTGGGAGGGGAGGCAGAGGTTGAGGAGAACATTATGGAGGAATCTGGCCCTCTCTGCAGCCAGCAGGAAGAGGAAGCTCGGTAATGGACATGTCATAATCTTTCTGTGCCAGTTAATATACGTCCAGCGTTACACTGATGTTTTATTGCACTCCACACATTCAGCAGAAGCCCATTTCTTTTAAGTGATTTTGATAAGCTGATTGATGCAGTCCCTGTTTTTCTCATATGTGTGTGTTTGTTAGAACCCGTCTGCCTGATGCCATGGGCTTCTATCTAATAAAGGACCTATAATGTACTTATTTTCCTCGACCATGACTTTCCTCCACTTTCCCCTGCAATTTACTACTTTAGAGAAATTTAATCTGCTGCTGAAATTTACTGTATTATTAATGGAGAGTCAGTGCACAGCCTCAGTGTAATTAAACTATGCACCAAAAAAAAAAAAAAAAAGAAAAAAAAAATCTCAACCCACCCAGTGTTCAAATAGCATTGAGGGTTTCACTGGAACTACGTGGAGCCAAGAAATGCAAAGCCAGGCAGGATATCTTTGCTGGTTATGGAGCTCTCAGCTGGTTTTTGCAGAGCTGAGATGGGAGGCAGGTTGCCAGCATTCCCAGATTCCAGGGGAGTAGAGAAAACTCCTCATTGCAGGTGCCACCCACGCAAATTCTGGGTGGAAAGAGGGACAGGCTCCCTCCTTTTGGTTAACAAAACACCTCATCCCCTGGCATATAAATTTTGGAAAATGCTGCACCAGGAGGCTGCAGAGGGAAGAAGACCAATATAAATGGGCAAATTCACACTGGAGGAGTTCATTGGTAGCTCAGATGATCCCGATGCAATCCCTGTGGTGGGAACCTCTTCAGCTGCTGGCAGAGCAGGCAGGACAGGAGCACTCTGCTGGGACCAGCACCTCCACACTCAGGGCAATCACAGGACCTCCAGAATCACTTTTCCAGGCTTGCTCTCAGCCCAAGGCCAGGAATGATCCTCTGTCCCTGTCCAGGCTCAAGAGTTCAACTCCAAGGCACAAAACTCCCATTTAGCAGGAGAGACAGACTGTCCCTTTGTCACCACCCTGACACACAGGGAAGGACTTCACCTGTGCCTCTGAGACTCCATCCTAACACAGGGAACCTCATGGACCTCATGTTCCCGTGCAGCACGGCCAAAAATGAGATAAATCAATGCCAAACTACCTGAGAGGAGCTCATGGAAGCTCTTTCAGATCTCAGCAAATTAAAGGATGACAATAAACCCCCGGGGGTGGCTGGTTCATGCTTCAGGGTGTCACACAGGGAAAGCTGAGCTCTGCCAGGTCCTGGATCACAGCCATGGGCAGCAAGAGAGGGCTCACTTTAGATCTCGACATATTAGTTGGTGCTGGGCTGAAAAAGGCAGGATATGACATATTTTCCTTGGTTCTGATGGGACTCAGGAGCCCCAGAAGACCACCAGGCCACTGTTTGAAGCTCTCTCACTTTAAAGCACTCAGAGAAAACAGGGCTGCACCGATTATTTTTTTAATTTTTTTTTTCTGGGTGTCTCTTTTCATTTGTCAAACCTCCAGAGCAGGATTAAGCCATAAAGAGAATATTTGGCAGGAGACATGCAGAGGCACGAGAGGCAGGGACAGCGCTTCTCGGGAAGAATGGGACCGGCGAGGAATGCGGCAGGAAAACAATGCGGTGTTATCTCTGCTCCTTTCACCGCGGGTTTGTTCTCTTCTGGCTTTGCCCTCGGACTCTGCCCTCCAGCCCAGCACACCTGTGAAAACAGCAGCTGGGCAGCCCGGAGCTCGGATCTGAGCTGAGCGTGCTGGGAAGGGCTGACCACGAGCGAACAAAAGGAAGCAGAGAAAGGAACGCCGGTCATTGCTCTCGTGCGGGAGCGCCAAAGTGCTGGCAAAAAGTGCCAGTGTTGAAAACCCGCAAAACACTCGAAACTCCCTGGGAAAAAAGTACCTCTGCTGCCTCATTTTATCCAACTTGCTGAGCAGTTTACATGTGGTGGAACCCTAAAGTTGAGAGGGTAAAAATTTGGGGAGTTGAACAAAGTTACACTCAACTCCCCAGCAAAAGAGCCCCTGATGCATCAATTTTAGGGGTATGTACATGTCCATGAATACTCAGAGCACCCCAAAACTCAGTTAAAAACAAGACACAAAGCTCAAGCATGTTTGGCAAGGACAAAATCTCCCCGGATTTCACATGTTCATTGTTAATATTTCTCTGTGAATGTTGCAAAATGCGTTAGTTCAAGACTGTACAAAGCTGCGATTACGAGTGGTTTCCTCAGTGGAGAATCAGAGCTGCATCCCGAGCTGCAGGATCACCCCTCCCTTGGCAAGGCTCGGGTTCTGCTCTGTGCTGTAGACAGACAGGAGATTTTCAGAGACATTGGACACCCCAGGATTCTGCCTTTTCTTGTTTTCTCTGTTTTCTTTTTTCCTTTTTTTCCCCCTCAATGTGCACAGCAAAGTTTTCCCCCCTCCCCAAGTCTCCTGAAAGGTAATTGAACTATTTTGCCCCAGCTAAAAGAAACCCACACATCTGATTAGAGCTGAAGTAGAGCCTGTACAACTGCAGGCCAAGATTTTATACTCAAAATTGGGAACTGTTAGACAACTTTATCTTGTTCTGACCAGCTCTGCCCACAAGACACTGCTGCATGCAGTGTGCAGGTACTAAGGAAAGGCATTTTGCAAATAGTTTTTTAGCAGAAAACTCATAAATGTGATCTCCTTGAAAACTTGAAACGATGCAATGGCAGTGGGCACACGGAGAGGAGGAGCACAAGAAACTTCCCAAAAGATGAAAGAGTCTCTGCATCCCTTCCAGAAAGATTTTCAACTCCCTATCTGGAAATCAAATTGGAAGCCAAAAGGGCAAATATGTAAAATAATAATAATAATTTTAAAAATCCTCATTTGTCTCCCTCAGGATTGAAAAGAGAAGGAAATTTGATGGCTGAAAGCAGCCTCTTGACTTGGTAGTGCAGCTCCTTATTGGTATTTATTTGCCAGGCTGCAGTCCCCACGATTCCCTCACTCATTTGGGAAGGTTTTGTACAGTGTATTTGTGAAGGATGATTGACTACAGGGAGTCTTTGTTGTACTATCTGCTGTAATTATTTTAATTCAAACACATTCCCTTATAGGACTGACATCATAAACGCTGTTTTCTATAACAAATAGCTGTCAAGGCTGTCAAGCAGATCTGCTTACTGTTTTATATCATTACGATATTTAATTTCAACTCTGCGTTCTTTGTCAAATGTTCTCAAGATTTCCTTTCCCCAGCAGCAGATCAGACAGACGCCTTCGGTTCCCAGCAGATCATTCTTTAGGGTGAGGTCAGGGAAAGAGAGACAGGGAATTTGCAGGGATGTGCCCACATCCCA
>VZTH01017711.1:223945-288110 GCA_013397815.1 Aleadryas rufinucha | reverse complement strand
CCCAAAAGATGAAAGAGTCTCTGCATCCCTTCCAGAAAGATTTTCAACTCCCTATCTGGAAATCAAATTGGAAGCCAAAAGGGCAAATATGTAAAATAATAATAATAATTTTAAAAATCCTCATTTGTCTCCCTCAGGATTGAAAAGAGAAGGAAATTTGATGGCTGAAAGCAGCCTCTTGACTTGGTAGTGCAGCTCCTTATTGGTATTTATTTGCCAGGCTGCAGTCCCCACGTTTCCCTCACTCATTTGGGAAGGTTTTGTACAGTGTATTTGTGAAGGATGATTGACTACAGGGAGTCTTTGTTGTACTATCTGCTGTAATTATTTTAATTCAAACACATTCCCTTATAGGACTGACATCATAAACGCTGTTTTCTATAACAAATAGCTGTCAAGGCTGTCAAGCAGATCTGCTTACTGTTTTATATCATTACGATATTTAATTTCAACTCTGCGTTCTTTGTCAAATGTTCTCAAGATTTCCTTTCCCCAGCAGCAGATCAGACAGACGCCTTCGGTTCCCAGCAGATCATTCTTTAGGGTGAGGTCAGGGAAAGAGAGACAGGGAATTTGCAGGGATGTGCCCACATCCCAGTGGGAACTCCTGGCCAGTTTTAACTCCCCACACCGGTGTGCATGGGGTATCATCAACCACCAGGCTGGTTGGGGATTTTATGGCATGCTCAGACTCAAACCTTCTTAGTAATAAGATCACAGAGCAGCCTTTCTATTATCAGGTTATAAACAGGCCCAGGAGCTGATAGGAACAGGCAGCACTTCATTCCCAGCTTCTCCCTGCGTTTCTCATTGATCTGACTTCCAGCCTTCCTCGTTAAATGAAAAGCTGTGGCTCAGAAATAAACACTCCATAGCCCTCAAAGGAGAGAGGCAGTGGTGTGGACCAGAGCCACCACCAGAGCCTGGTGTGTTTGGCTTAGAAAAAGTCCGGTTTCTGTGTCTGTTGCTGCTGCAGCTGCTCTGTCCTGGCCCCCAGACTGGCCTGGCCGGCTCCTGCTCTGCCTGAGCCACCTCTGAGCTTGTTCCTGCCACAGAACCCGGTGGGAACAGCACCAAGAGCCCCAAACACCACGTTTCTATTGTGGTTCACTGAAATACAAATCATTTTGCAAAATAACAAAGCCAGGAGCTGCTCTGTCCCAGGAGAGGTTTGGAACAGCGTGTCCTCTCCCACAGGTAGCTTTCCTCATTCATTTCGAAGGGAAAGCACACAGGGAGGTGCCAAATGGAAATGCAAGGAGTGCAAAGCAAATCCAACCTCACCACCACTGCAGACAGACACTGAGCCTGCTCTCTGTGGGCTGGGGGTGGCATCTGACACGGGTGTTACATCCTGGGTGCTCTGCCAAGTCATTTCCAGGAGCTCCTGGAAAACACACCTGAAGGGAGGCTTCCAGAGGCTGCCTGGGTGTCTCAGTGCCCTCTGCACCTGCAGGTCCATGCAGAGAGGGGCACAAATGCCCATCCATCTGCTCACAGCCGTTCAGGGCAAGAGGAGAATGAAGCAGAGAATTCCTGGGGTGCAGGACCAGCCCAGGGGGAAGGAAGATGCCTGAAGAGAGGGTGTTCCAGAGGGGGCTGAGCACAGCCCTCCCTGGCCAGGCACCAGAGAACTCCAGACTGTCCCAGCTGGCCTCAGCTCTGCTGGGAAAGGTCCCTGTGTGCCCAGAGGGCTTCCAGCTCCCCAAGACACCTTCATTTTGATTATTCCTACACAATGCAGTCCTAATCCTGCGCTATTGGCAGAAACCAGAATTAACGAGAAGAGAGAGGCAGACATGGCCCAACCACTCTTTCCACTCAGAATACAACTTCCCCACACAAACACCAGTGCACAGAGAGCCACAAACACAAACCCTGCTCCCTCTGAAGGGCTCAGCACCAGCACAGCAAACACATCATTTTCTCAGCCGCTGCGATGTGGGACTGCAGCCTGTTAGGAGCCCTGCACATGCTCTGCTACTTGGAGCTTATCATTTAATTAAAAATAAGGCACAGGTTTGGGGGACCAAGGCAGTGATGCACACTGAGCTGCTCTCCTCTCCCTCCCCTGTCTCCCTCCAGCCCTCCCTGCCTGCCAAGTGCAGGTGTATAACACTGTAACCTTGCTTCCCAGCACACAAGTTCCGTAAACCATCAATAAATTTTACTGACTTTCCTGTGACCTTCATGAGGACTGGACGAGCCACATCTCACACCAAAGATGGAGCTGTAAATATTTTATCTGTGCAGTAAACACAGTGCCGACAGCAGCAACTCACTCATGTCCCGGGGACTGCTCTGCGAGCGCTCCCGCGTTGCCGAGATGGAGATTTATCTGCTGCTTCAGGAAGAACCTGGGCACAAAGGCAGAGCAGCTCTCAGAAAGCCATCCTTATTCCCAGCAGTTTCATGTCACCGGCAGTGGCTGCTGCCTCATTACAGAGCCATTCCCCGGCTCCGTGGGAAAGGCAGGGAACAGGAGCCAGGCTGGCAGGGAGGCACAAGTGCTAAATGCTCCTTCAGCAAGGCCCTGAGCCAGAAAAACCCTAAAACATGCTGGAGTTTGACAGCATGAGATGCTACGGGGTTTATATCACCTGGGGTTTCCTCTTCTGCAGACTCTGGTGTTAAGGTTTGAGGGGAGGGTTCCGAGTTGAAAATTAACTCACATTTCCCCCAGCCACGGAGATCTCTTGCAAGTTCAAAAGTATTCACACACAAGCAGATTTCTCACTGCTGCAGGTCAGCACAAGCTGACCCATCACCAGCAGGAGATTGGGCTGTCCTTACCCTGCTTTGGGGGATAGCTGCATCCTGGAGGAGCAGCACCTGCAGCCTGCACTGCTGCCATCCATCCCTTGGATCAGGTGCTCCCAGGCTCGTGCTGCTGGGACTCACAGTGATGCTGCAGGACACAACCACTGCCTCAGAACTGTCCCCCCAGGACAGCACCTGGGCTCTGGGATGCTGTTTGTTGGGGATCCCCAGCGCCTGTAACAGAGAAATGGAGTGCTGTGGTCCCAATAAGCTGAAGGTGGCCAAGCTCTACTTAGCCCTGACAATCCCAGCAGCTGGAGCCATGCACCTGAAGTGGGCAGCCATGGAGAAAACCCTGTCTTATAAGGGATTTTCATTAAGGAAACAAAAAAGCTCCTTTCTGCCAAGCCCAAGAGCTGTGGAAGGTGAGGAAGAGGAGGGCAGTGAGCCTGTTACCATCCAACTCCCCTGCAAGGGTGAAAAGCAGCTCACATGGGACACAACCCATCTCCCTGCACCTTGCTCAGGGTTTAAATCTGTCCCATGAAATGGTCTGTCCTGTCCGATTTTAAACACTCCCAAGGACATGCTCCTTTGAGGCATTCCCACTTCTCCGGATCCCCAACCAGTAATTCAGCACCGTGGTGCCCAGACTACTGAGCTACCCCTCAAAAAGCCCAAAGCTCCTCAGGATCTTTGTTCTCCCTCATCACCCCGTGCCCTCTGAGCCTGTGGCACACACGCCCACCCTCCTGCTCACCACCCACCCTCAGCACGCTCGCGCCAGCCCGGCCGCGTTGTTATTCTCTAATATTTCTTAAGGCAAAACCACGGCTCCAAGACAATCCCCAAGGATAGCTCCCTTTGTTTTGCAGCACGCGCTGCCAGGAGACATGCACGTGAAATGCCTGCTGCTATAATTGAGCCAGGAACAAGCAAAGCCTCCGAGGGTTTCACTGACAGCCTCCGCTCCGGCTTCCCCGGCTCCACCGCTCCTGCTGCTGGCAAGGGATGGCACTACTGGGGTGGGAGGCTAAGAGGGGCTACTGGCCTGGCTCCCATCTCTCCTGTCTGTCCTCAGATGTCCTTCCTGATCCTGCTGGCTGCATCTGGTCCTAAATCTTCAGCTTTCTCCCCAAGTGAAACAGCCCAGCTTGCCCTGGCATGGCCTGCTGCTTTGGATCATGCTCATCCCTTCCCTGTGGAAAGGGGGAGGTAGAAGCCCTCCTGCTGAGTAGAATCTCAGTGCAGCAGCTTCAGAGGTCGGGGACAACCCAACCCGTCCTGCAGCAGCTTGGTTTGGGTCATTGGTGCCCCCCAGACCCCTCTGTGAACACACACACAAAGGCACAGCGCTCGCACCCAGCCGGGCTGCTCAGTTTGCAAAGGGTTACCTCGAGAGAGGAAAGGGTTCGTTTTGTCTGGCAGAGGCTCCCAAGCACCACCACCCCCCTCCCGATTTATTTCTGCAATTGTAATTAAGGCCCTGACAAAGTGGTTTAGCTGCCTGAGTCTTTTGTTCAATTTATTGATTAGCTATTTCTCAGAAGTTCATTACCATCCAGAGGCTGGGAATTGGGAATTGGGTCTATGTGGTTTTTCAAGGCTTCATCTCTGCTTCAGATGATTAAATGCAGCCACAACACATCCATCCTGCATTGAACAGCTCTGCCCAAGGTCAAACATTCATGCAAAACAGGAGTGCATATCTGCATGTCTAAATATCATCTGCATGAATTTCCAAGTGGATGTTTTTAAAGCCTTCCCAGCAAGTAGGGGGGAAAAAAAAGTATTTATGGAGGTAAGGCAGGTTGTATCTTAATGCTCTTAATACAATATCCTTTAATTATAAACTACTATATGAAAAAATATCTCAAGATCAACTCCCTCAAAGGAGGAATGGGGGAGGTGGGAAATTGCTATTGGCACAAATTGGCAGCTCCTGCTCAGGAGCAGAGGGCTGAACGACAGGGTGGACAATCGTGCAGGACAGAAATACCGAGGAAATACTGGATACCACCATCCATCTTATACTGGGGGAAACAAAGGGCTCCAGTACACAGCGCTGTCCATCAGCAATCTTCATTAAGTTCACTATTTATCACAAGCACAACACACCACACCCCCACAACCTGCTGTCTTTCCTTGAGAGATTTTCTAGGCAAATGAGATGCAGCAGGTTTCATCCAGATTTCCATAGAGCATTTGTCATTAGCTAAGCTTGAGAAGACAGGATTTAGTAGAATCTGTGACATGGGTGAAAGTCTCAACAGAAAGTGAAGGGCATAGCACGAGGAGGAAGGAAATTATTGATGGAGAAACCAAATAACTCTTCTTATTCAATGACTTTTAGTGTATTGACCACAGCACAGTTAAAATAAACACGCCTGAGGAAAGGTGCAGAGGGGCACGGGGTAGCAGAGAGCTGGAAGGGGCACAGGGCATACCAGGACAGCTCAGGACCAGGGTCAGAGCTGGATAAGTGCCCAGGTGGCCAAGCAGACCAATGGCATCTTGTCTTGCACCAGCACTGATGTGGCCACAGGACCAGGGCAGTGACTGTCCCACCGTGCTGGGTGCTGGTGAGGCCACACCTCAGATCCTGGGCTGTTCTGGGCCCCAGCAAGAAGGACATTGAGGGGTTAGAACATGTCCAGAGAAGAGAATGGAGCTGGGGAAGGCGCTGGAGCACAAGTTTCAAGGTTGTGCTACCCTTTCCTGAGCCTCCTATCTCCAAGGGACACAATCTCCCTCCTCCTCCAGGCACTCGCTCCCCATCTCCCAGGGTCAAGGCCAGACACAGAGAAGATGCACTGGGGATAAACAGGAATTTCTGCTTCTAACTGGGGATCTCATCACTTGGAAGAGCTGGAGGGATCATTTAGCATTTCCAGTAGAGAAAGGTACCTCTGGCAAATCTCATCCCTTCTGTCCAAGAAAGGCACTAGAAGAGGCACGGGTCATGAAGGAGGGAGGGAGATTAAAGCAGTTTAAAGTGATGCAGCCATTTAAATGACAGAAGAAACTGCTAATAAATGTACTGAGGGTGTAAACCTTTGGGTGAGGAGCTAAGGAGCAATGCTGAGTGCCATTAGATGGGCATGGAGATAACACAGCTCCAGTGCAGAGAATAAATACAGAGCTGGACCCTGCACATCTCTGCTCTGCAGTGAGAGGGAAGCCCAGCAGCCTCTGCCATTTGGAAATACTAATGAGTTATTTTTCTGGAACATTAAGAAGTTTGAGCTTGGCATACATCTGGGACAGAGTTTTAAACCACATTGGGTCTGCAGCACCCTCCAGCTCTTCAACACCTGGCACAGGCTCCTTTTGCTGCGTGTTGACAAGGAAAGGCCCTGCTCTAGTGCTCCCTCAGTATCTGCTCTGCCTGTCACGGGCCAGCTCTGGGACGTGGTGAGAGGCACTGGAAATAAAACCAACCCCACTGAAAAAAAAAAACCAAGCCAACTCAATCACTTGAACTAAGAGAGATGAGGAAATAGTAAAAACTTTTTTAAAAGTTGCCAAAGAAACAACTTCTCATCTCAGCACTCTGTTCTTGAGAGAACTGTGCTCTCCTTTTCCAAGCCTGTCCCAGTGCAAGAGGCCTTTAAAAACAATAAAAAATAATTTTCAGCTCAAGGACAGGAGATGAGTGGTTTGCTCAGTTCCTTTTCGAAAAAAAAAAGATGCTTTGTTTTCTTCTCTGATAATTGAATTTCTCTAAAATAAATACCATTTCTATTCAGACAAGACCATTTCCTGCTCCCCTTTTGAGTCAGCACCTGTGTGTGCAGCACTGCAATTATTTCCTCAGTGACACACTTGTCACCAGAGTTGCTGTGTCTTGGGTGCCAGCTGGAGCACCAGGGAGCTCAGCAGGCTTTTATGGAGGGACAAGGTGCTGGTTGTGGGTAATGAGTAAGGAGAAGACAGGGGAGGGGATGCTTCTCCCCTCTACCTCCTGCATCCTCCCTTCTGAAGATTTTTGTCTCCAATTTTCTCCCCTTGCCTTGGGGTCCCTTTCAAGGGATGTAATTGATATAGTCACTGAAAATAATGGAATTTATAGCCCAGGCTCAACACTATAAATTTAGCTATTACATTCCTGATGGGAAAATGAAGAACAAAATGAATTGAGACAGAATATTTGTCTTAATAATTGTCTCTTTTCTGTGCCGTATGTGTTTAATATGTCTGTGCCTATATATGTGTGAATATACACATGCACACACAGAACTGTACTTAGAAAAGGGGTTTTTAATTTGATTTTCAAGGGTTTTTTGGGTTTTTTTAATTCTTAAATGACCACATCAGCACATCCTGTGACCAGGCAAGCACAGTAAGGAGCAGAGCAACAAGGTGAATTTCCATCCTGGAGCTGTTTGATGGGGGAAGAGCTGAACTTTGCATAATCCACACATGGTACTAACCAATTGCTCTGCACTGCAAAAACGACACGGCCTCTTCTTGGGGCTTTTGGCTGTTTTTCAGATATATTTCATTTTTAGCCAGGAAAGCCAGAGCTGAGCCAGCACTTCTCTGCTCAAAGCCATTGCCCTGAGACTCTGATAAGTTTTCCCAGTGAAACCTTCCCTCTTCTCCACTCTTCCCTTCCCATCCCTGCTCCAACTTAGGAAGTTTTGGCTTGGGTTATCCCAACCTCATCTCCATCCCACTGCAAATGCACCACCACCACCACAAAAAAAAGTGCATGTCCAGGCTGTGATCATTTGTCATTTAGATAGAGTCTATGATATGAACCATGGCAAACACTGTAATGACTAATTTCAAACATTTATTACAACACTTGAGAGACTTGAAAGCTCTCCCTGCTCTTGATTTTAATAAATGCAGTCTTGAAGCAGCCGCTTATCAAAGTGACACAAATTGTGTGGTAAATAGATTATGGCACAGCTGAAATACTGGAAAATGAGATCAGAAATGCTCCTATCTCCCATTTAAGGCTTTGTGAGATGCTCCGATCGGGCGGATTCCAGAAAAGTGGCACGGGCAGGGCTGGTGGAAGTGGGAAGAAGCCAAAATGCCAGGGGATCAGCGCGGGGCCAGCCGGCTGCTTATCACCCCCCCATTTGCATATGTACAATTTCTTGCACATTAAGGGGTTTGTACACCAAAGGCAAGAGATACCAAGAGGCCTTGAAGTCAGCATCTCAGTGCCAAAGCAAGATAGAGGAGCGGCTTCGTCTGGGAAGGAGTTATCACACCAGCAGCCACACTTCCTCACGCTGTTCCCTGCTCATTGTCTTCGTGGAATAAATAGAGCTCTCATCAGGACTTGCCACGGTACTAAAAAAAGGGAAATATTTTGACTTGTTGTCAAATTGCTGCAGATTTCTGCGTGCAGATAAACGAGAAGCTGAGTTGGTATTTGTTTTCATAAAGTTCTGAGAAGCTGAGAGGAGAGCTTTGTTTTTGGAATATGCTTTGACCAAGAAAATTGGTGAAAGTCTGGAAAAGAGTTGTTTTGTTTTAAAAGAGCATCCCCAAAGGGCACAGAGAAGGGAAGTGTAACGAGACACATTTTTCAGCCAGCCACACAGGGACTCTGTAAGGCCAGCTGGTAAAGGAACACAAACACAAGAGACAGGAAAATTACCTCAGAAATGTAAGAACTTTCTCACCAAAATAGGATTCATTTATAGAATCAGCTGCTGCCAATTGTTTTGAGGGTTCAAAGAGAAAGAAAAAAGCATTAGGTATCTGGTATTATGGGATTGCTCATTCTATAGCAAGCACTGTGGGTCAAATTATTTTCATATTTAGAGCTCTCTTCTACTGAAGCCACCAGGACAGATCACTTGGGAGGGAGATGCACCCAGATTGAGTGAAATGGGAAGTACCAGAACTTGGGGGCTCAGCACAACTCAAGATGAACGGCAGAGTTACCCTCGAGGCTACCCCCAGCACCACAGACCCTTCATCCCAACCCAAGGCTGTTTTACACTAAATTTTGAAGATCCCTCTGGTCACTGAGCATTGAACTGGGAGCAGAGCTGACCACAGAGGCACCACTGGCCACCAGCAGTGGCACCTGGGCTCCAAATCCAGGTATCTAACTTGGATATTTTAAATCTGATGGAGAGAACATCCCCCCCCGTCCCCCCCAGCTAATTTTGGAGGCTCTTTGCCTAAATCCCCCAGGCAATGCATCTTTGCCTCTTCATGGCTCATTCCTTTGAAAAGATGCTGCCTAAGAATAAGGCTGCAAGTTTTGAATATGCAAAGCAGGAATATTCCCTATCAGATATTCTTTTGCTTTATTCATATGATTGAAACTCCTGCTATGGTTCTTGCAAATCCAAGGAAATGTGTTTACAGTCTCATCAACTGAAAAGAATTGGATTCCCACGTTGCGGTTCAGGGGATTTTCTGGGGTTTCTATCAAACACAGCAACTCTGGCAGCACAAGGCGACTTTAATAAGCGCCTGTATTGCAGTTTCTTATTAGAATACACAATTAAAAGCAGACGAGGAAGAAAACACACATCCTTTCTACCTCTCTTCTGGATTTCAGGAGAAACTCCAGGAATCTGGGGAGCAGTGGGAAACAGATCTATCCCAACCACCCAAAGTACTCACCTGTACTTCTTTGTCCTTGATGCTGGGGAACTTTCATCCCCAGCCCTGAAACATTGGTTGTGCACACCAAGGTGGAGGAGATGCTCTGATGGCACCTCCACTGCCATCACTGCACCTTCACAGCCATCACTGCACCCTCATTGCCATCACAGCCATCACTGCATCCTCACTGCCATCACTGCATGCTCACAGCCATCACTGCCCCTTCACAGCCATCACTGCCCCTTCACAGCCATCACTGCCCCTTCACAGCCATCACTGCCCCTTCACAGCCATCACTGCCCCTTCACAGCCATCACTGCCCCTTCACAGCCATCACTGCCCCTTCACAGCCATCACTGCCCCTTCACAGCCATCACTGCCCCTTCACAGCCATCACTGCACCTTCACTGCCATCACTGCCATCACTGGCCCCTCACAGCCACCACTGCAGCCTCACAGCCATCACTGCCCCATCACTGCAGCCACAGTTGTTGCTCCTGCTGAGCCAGAAGGGGAGAGGAGCCATCTCTGGCTCTCCAGCCCCTGTAGATCAGAGTTCCAGACACCTTCCTGGGGGACAGTTATGCCCAAAGTAGCTTCTTGAAGCACAGATTCCCCACGCAGAGCCTTTCCCCTCCTGCTGGAGCATGAGCAGGACACGCGTTAGAGACTTGGCCAGCACAGGGCACAAGCCATGAGCTCTCCCTAGAACTGAGAGAAGCTGCCTGATGAAACAAAGGCAGCTGGTGGCACATCCAGCATGGATGAGGCAGGTGTGGCACAGGACTGGGCAGTTTAAAATGCAGTCAGTAGGGTTTAACTCAGGGCAGCCTGATTTTTCCTCTGTGCAAGATTCTTTTGGCCAACCAATGTACTCATTTCTCATCCTTAACCAAAATCCCCAAACAAGACAATACATGTTCAGTGGGGATGGCTTGAGAAAATACAAACCCTAGAACCAAATAAGGACCAATTTGGTGCTATCAACATCCTATGAAGATGCTGAGTTTTGCTTCCAGTGGTCTTAAGCAGAGCAGTGGGAACCCCACAATGTCCTCCCAGCAGAGCGCTGGGGGCTCTTGTTCTCCCCAGCCAGGAACCACCCTGGGCTTTCCCACCCTGACATCCATGCTCTGGGTCCCATGGTCTTAGAGAAGGTTTTCATGCTCAGTGAGGGAACTCAGGCCCCCCAGTAGTGACATCCCCCAAACACACCCCATTGCTCAGGCAGCGTTGCTCTATTTCCGCTTTACAGCCCGTAAACACATCCAGGGGTGTTTTTGTGACAGAAACCCACAACCACTGTTGCGTGACAGAGGAGCAGCTCTCAGACAAGTGCAGCAGCCCCAAGTGTACTTTCAGTGGCTTTCATCTCTAAATCTCGAGCTGCCTTTAGGTGGCAGGTGACTGTCACCCCTCTGGTGCAGCAGGCAGAGGAGCACCAGGAAGGGCAGAGCTGGAGCTCAGCTTTCCCAGCTCCCCGTGCAGCCACCTCCCTCCTGCTTTTCACTGTCTCCCTCCTCAAGCCACAAACAGAAGCAGCATTTCTGACAGGTGTTTCAAGCCCTCGCTGGGCTCGTTTTTTCCATTTAAGGAGTCGCTGGCAACAATTCACCCACCACAGATTGAGGCATGGGGAGAGCTTGTGACCCACTCCCCACTGCCCCTGTGCTGCTGCTGTGCCCAGCCCAGCACTGCCCGTGGCAGGGTGGGCTTTGAGCGCAGGCAGCGACCCTGGCAGAAGAAAAGACGTTGGGATAAGGAGAGAGATGCTCACACTGAGATGTAGCCATGGCAACATACTTCTGCAGAGCAGGAGGCATATCTGCCAAGGCTCAGAGATTTGCCATTTGATCGCATGGATTTCCATGCTCTGGATGCGATCACATCACACAAAATCCAGGTCAGGCTTGATGCCTTGAATAATTCTTTACCCTCAGGGGCACAGAACTGATGTAGGAAGCTGCGTCTCGTGGAGGATACGGTAGGATTAAATAGATTATCTTTTTGGCCAAAAAAAAGAGGTGAGCTGTGCAAATGGAGAGACACCCAGTTCTGCTTTTATTGCCCAGGAGGCAGTGGGGAAGAGGCAGAACCTCAGAGCTGTGCCTGGAATCTGTGTTTCCTGGGGAGGAGACAAAGCAAAAGCCTCTAGAAGCAGGGTAGAATCCTTCTAGCTAAAAATCTCATCCCCTCCTCCTCTTCACCTTCTCAGTGTTACCCAAAGATAGGAGTGACCACATTTCCAAACTCACAGCAGTCCCAGCAGCAGCTTCCAGCTTTTCACCCAAGGCTGCCTCTGAACAGCCCCTCTGGGCAGGCATTTGTCACTCCAGGGGTTCAGACCTTCCCCTGGCCCCAGCAATCTCCAGCAGCCACGGATGTGACAGACAGTGCCCATCCAGCAGCAATCCTGCTTTGGGGAGCCAGCTCCTCTCCCTGCACCCCTCTGCAAGCACAGGGACCAGCAAAAAGCAGAGCCACGAGGTGCCAGAGGAATCACCTGCACCAGCACATGTTGGGGGGCAGGAAGGATGTGAAACCCTAAGGGGCAAAGGCAAGGAGAGAGACACAGAAACCACAGGCCCTGCAGGGCTTCGGGAGATCCTGGATTGCAAATATTTTCCCTGGGGTTCTGCCACTGAAGCAGACCTGCAAGACTGGCAAGGGCTGTGTTTGCTCTGATCTATGCCTGTGCAAATCATGAAAGCCAGGTCTGAAGCCCAGAAAGAGGAGGCAGCTTGAGAGCAAACAGCAGGGAGGAAGATGTGCCAAGAGTCTTGATCCGAGCAAGAACCACTGCAAACTCCACACTCCTCTCTGGGCTGCTGGGGACAGGACATGGGGAAGGAAGGGGCAGAGTTCCATGTCCCACTAAACTTCCTTTAGTTCCATGTCCCACTGCTCATCTTCCTTTAGTTCCATGTCCCACTACTCAACCCCCTTTACTCTGATGCCATCTCCATCACCTGGCCTGGGACAGGGCTGGGATAGCAGAAGCCCTGTCTCCACGGAGTTGCTTTACCCCATCTTAACCATGTGTGCATTCAGATCTTCATAGCTGGGAGGGAGGCAGGAGCCTCATCTGAGTCAGAACTCAGCTGTGTTTAAAAAAAAGAGGGGGAAGAAAAAGGAGAAAAAAAAAGGAAGGAAGGGAAAAAAAAAGAACCAACGGTTTATTTCACATTTGGAATCTATTTTTTCCCTTTTATGCTAGCAAACCTGAAACCCCTAGAAATCTAGATGTTCTTCACCTGGCTTCTTTTAAAGAGTGTTCCCTTCCCTCAGTAGCTAGAGGGCTTTAACCTTTTGAAAACAACAGGTCCTGAGACCTTGAAAAGAAAAGCCAGCAAGGCAGAGCTCATCCTCCATTAGAGCAGAAACAGGGAGGGAGGGGGGATTTATCCCAACCATCTGAGTCTTTTGGAGAAGTTTAATTCACTCCCTTGTCAGGTCCTTTCTGTCTTGCCCTCCCCACTGCCAGCTCCCTCTGAAGCAGCCTTCCTGTCCCTTGCTTTTCACCTCTGCAGGCTTGAGCATGAGATAAACATGCCCTAATTATTTTCCTCTTGCACAGCTGAGCCCTGCAGCCCTTCATTTCCTTACCTGAATGCTCTCGCTTCAAGTGGGTTATATACGACAAAGCCTCTCGAGTGTATTTGTTGTGCAGCAGAACTCGGGTGTCACACAAGCAACCCAAACCCCTCTTTTCCCTGGCATGGACTAATAAAGGACATGAATTACTGGGGCCTTCTTGCAGTCTGGGAGCCAAAAGACTGAGGGAGGGGAGAAATAAGGTCACGGATCCTCTTGGCTTCAGACAAATAGTGCAGATACCGCTCTGGCTGATAGAGATTAAAAATTGCCTTCATTTTTGTGCTCAGTTTTGCAGAGGGTCACGAAGAGCTCGGTGACATTGCAGCTGCCAGAACACAAACATAATGTGCTCCATCTCAGCAGGCAGCTTGTTGTGAGGTTCTGCAGAGGACAGGGAGCAGTGGGAACAGGCTCTGCACCTCCTGTCCCTGGGGGTGATGCTGGGAGAGGCTGCTCCTGCTCGGAGCACAGGCAGTGTGGGGCTGCTCAGAGCAGGGCTGGGCAGTGCAGGGGCTGTTGGTGCTTTGGCTGCACTCACTGCACCATTCCCAGCACACTTTTACAGCTGCTGGGTTCCAGAGCCTCCCATCACCAGTGCTGCCTCCTTGCTCCAGGCACAGACCCCCAGCATAAAGCCCCTCCCCACACACACCAGCCCTGCTTCCTCACACCAACACCGAGGGCAGGATGGGGATAGGAAGGAGCAGGGAGGGTCAGCAGACCTCCAAACCTTGCTTCATGCAACTAAACTATAGGAGGAAAAACCATCACAACACCCACTTGAATACAGGTCTTCGAAATGCTTCAAATGTCACAGAACCATGGAATGGTTTGGGTGGGAAGGGACTTTAAAGATCATCTCATTCCACATGGGCAGAGATGCCTTCCACTATCCCAGGTTGCTCCAAGCCCTGTCCAGCCTGGCCTTGGACAATTCCAAGGATGGGGCTGCACACCTTTATCAGCACCAGGTACAAGGCACAGAAGGACAGGACACACTGGTCAGCACCAAGTAACTCTTTTTCAAATTTTTCTGACCCCCAGGAGCCTCCTCCATGGCAGGGAACTGCCTCGCCTGTTTTACACCACGTGGGAACATGGAAACCTCTCCCTGTGATGCCCCTTGTAGAGTCCTGTGGCAAGGTGACTCCTTCAGGAGATCAAGGAAGGCACCCCCAAAACACATGGAAGCCGCAAAGTTCCTGCATTTCTGATGCCAATAAAAGCAGTATCACTCCAGAGATGCTATCAACAGATATCTGTGACACAGACCAAGTGACAGAGGCCACCAGCACTTCTGGCCCTCAGGTACCTCACCCACACCCCCAGCCTGGGAGCACGCTGGTGTAGAGCCGTGCTGGCAGGATGGCTGGGGGGCTGTGAACACCCCACTGCTGGAGGGGGCTGCTCAGCAGAGCCGGGGTCCCACAGCCCAGCCTGGCTTTATCCGCTCCCCATCCTATAACACAGCAGTGTGCAAACCTGGCAGCCCCCAGTTCTGCTTCCAGAGCTCGCTTTCCACGTCCTGCTTCTCCCAATTCCGTGTGGATTTTGCAGTGTGGCTTGTAAGATCAAAAAGGTTGGCCGGGCTTTGCCCCAGCCCCCCTCTCTGCTTTGAACTTCTAATTATTTTGCTAATTCTGAGCCTAGTGCTAAGATGCTCTGAGCACACCTAAAACCTTCCCCACAAAATCAAGCTGCAAAACGTCTCCCAGGATCTAATCCCCAGTGAGAAATACTCTAACCTTTCCCAATAACCACGAGCAGAGCTTGTCTAGTCATTTGCAATTAAGCTCCTGAGCTAATGAAGCTGCTTTGAAAAGAAAAAAAAATAGAAAAAGAAAAAGAAAAAACCCAACAACCTCAGGTCAGTCTAATTAAGAAATGTTGTACCTTGCAGTCCCAGTGTATTTTGTGGCACACAGCTGTGCATGCTTTCAGCTTTGACAGCAGAAAAGGTGTGATTATTTATTTATTACGTGAATGCGGGGAAGCTTCAGGAGCAGGAGACGCCTGTGCTGTGAGGGAGCTGAAGTAGAGAGAAAAGAAATGACATTCAGCTGGAACCCGTAATTATAAGAGGGGATGTTGACCATAGAAAAATGCAATTGTGTAATGAATACTTATGCATTAGCTTTTCTTTGAGATTAAAAGTACACAATCGAATCAAGGCCAAAGTGGAGCTTGCCCTCAAGGAAAGGCAGTTTGGAAGACAAATGTAATTATGCCACTGTCATTTGCAATGCTACAGAAAGTGGCTGAGGAAACTTCATTAAAAAAAAGTCTTAGGGAAAAAAAACTATTTGGAAAGAATTCTGCTTGTGATTTGAGTCTCTCTCTTCCCTCAGTGAGGGAATGGATCTGTTCTGCTGGCTGCACATGCACAGGATCCTCCCAGCCAGCATCTGCTCCCAACACACGTTACTGATCTTGGATCTGCAAACAACCATCTTCCCTCTGCTTTGCTTGTGACTGAGTAACATTTGCACAGCAAGAACCAGATCTGATCTGCGAGAGCAAAATTTTAATTAAGTGCCTCCCCAGAAAAAAAACCCCAAACCTGATTTTAGGAACTGGTCCAACACACTGTTATTTCCTCAAGTTCTCCTATCCCTCTGCACTGCATCAGCCCAGAGCCCTTCAGGACTGTGCCTGCACTGCATGACAGGATCCCAAAATTCCCAAGCATCCATCAAGCCAGTGGTACGTGTCACTGGTGCCTGAAACACTGATTCTCTGAGCTTGGTTGCTCTCTGCTCAACAAGAAGGAATGACAAGGTGTGAAGCAGCAGAAGTTGCAGCTAAGCCTATCTTTCTTTTTTAGCCAATTAGGTAATTTTTACTATCTGCAGAAGACGCCAGGGTTAGAGGGGAGCTGCCAGCACTGCTCAGGCACAGCTCATCTTGATCGGTTTTTACAATTCTGCTTGTTAGCTGGCGAGAGACACATCCAGGGTGACCTCACATTGCTGAGAAACCCACTGGATCATCTCCATGGCTCAATGGAGCCTTTGCACAGAGTCTCCCCACCCAAACAGCAACAAAAGGACCCCCAAACAAACAAACAAGCAAATAAAAAACCACCAAAACACACAAAACCAAAACACACATCCAAAATCAAACCATCCCAGTGTAACCCTCAAATCTGTTCTGGGTTGTGCTGCAGATTATCCGTGGCCCTGGGGAGCAGAGGAGCACTGCTGGGTTCACAGCTGCAGCCTTCCATGGGTAAACCCCAGGGCCTCAGCCCAAGGCTGAGTCTGCTGAGCCCCCACTGCCTGGCTGAGCAAGGGCTCCAGCACAGCTCGTGCAGTGCCCAGTTCCAGTGATCCTCCCCCAAAAAGGCGGCACACACAGCCCTGGAACACCACAGCCCTGGAACACCACAGCCCTGGAACACCACAGCCCTGGAACAACAGCCCCGAGAGCAGACTGTGCCCGTCAGAGCCACGCCATGGACTGACACACCATCGAGATGCACTCCAATAGTGAGAGAAACCCTCTTCTGATAATCATAACCTTCATCTCTGGGCTATCCTAGAGCCTGAGAGCTCAGCAAAACCCCTAAATCAGTGGGGGTGCACAAAGGGACTCGAGGGGGAGGGAAGGGAGAAATGACAGGGAGAAGACAGACTCCTCAAACCAGCACATGGGGATTGAGGGATGGAAGGGAAAGTAGAATTTAGACAGAAGAGATGCAGCCGAGTGTGGGAAAAAGGAGGGAAGAGTGGGGGAAATAAAAGATCTCAAGAGCATCCACTTAAGCTTTGAATTGCCTGGCTTTGTCTCTGCTTCACACAATGGAAATGTACAGTAGCAACAGACAGATGCTGAGAGCTGGTTTGCTTCTCATCTGCAATTCCAAACACCCTGTCAGGAACAAATATTTGAAAAGACATCTATCCAACCATTAATGTATCTAGTGGGGCAAATTTTTTTTCTTCTTTTCTTTTTTTTTTTTTTGGAAAGAAAAATAATTCTGCATTCATCACAAAGATGATCACGCAGAGAGATGCCGACAGAAGCACCGGAGGGATAAGCAAAGTTTCAGGTCTTTCTTTAGGGCTGAAGACAGCTCACTATTGAGCTGAGAAGGTGCAGCTGGTTAAGTATTTGCAGTGCAGGGAAAGGGAAAAAAAAATAATCAGACAGCTGTATTTTTAACTGATCATGTGCTTGCTTCTGTTTCGTAAGATTTATTCCCTCATTAATCACTGCCCTCCCTTCATTCATGTTAAATATAAAAATGATTAGGAAAGATCCTCATCATGGTTAAAAAAATAATTAGCTGCTACATCATGTTGCACACATTCAGACAGAAAGGAGTGATTAAATTAGGAATATTAAAACCCCATTAATCTGTGTTCAACTTAAGCTCTGCTTGTTCATCTCACTGTGGCACTTATTATTTCTGACACTGAAAGATATTTGAATTACTAGCTGAAACAAGGTCACTATCAGAAAGATGTCAGGTCAGCAATTAGTCAAAGGTGGGAGAAGCTACCAGAACTGAGCTGTGCTTGACATGCCACAAACGCGTGGGGAAGTCTCCCCTTGCCAGGATGCCCCGGATGAGCAGGTCAGAGCCGGGACCCCAACGGCTCAGGGGCGTGGATCAGCCCTGCCAGATCCTCCCTGCAGCTTCTGAGCTCCTCAGGCTGCCCCAAATCGTCGTGTCCCAGGCTTTGGGAGCAGGGCTGGGCAAAGGGAACAGCCTGGAACCCCCACCCGGGGCTGTGCAGGGCTCCCCACGGGCAAACCCCAGCCCAGCAGGGCTGGCAGGGCTTAAGGACAGAGGCAGTGCAAGAGGCACTGCCAGGAGAACAGAGCTTTAAATCTAACCCAGAGCTCAGGGTTCAGCACCACAAACCACCTCGTTCCCACTGTGGGCAGCAGCATCTTGGTCACCTGACCGCACTCTGAGATGTTTTCTCCCTTTCAAGGAGCTAAAACTTCACTTCTGTTTTGGCCCATGAAGCAAAACAGCGAGTCCAGCATAAGAAAGACGATTACAGGTGTGACAGACAAACCCAGAAAAAATTATTTTCTCTGGGGGAACATGGGCAAGCATGGGAGCATTTGATGGCAACGAGAGAAGGTAGCCACGGATCCACGTGTTTCAGAGACTTGGACATGAAGAGTGGTGTGGAGGGAAGGGAACAGCACAGGGCATTCACCACGTTATGATCACCACTTGCCTGTTGCTGTGGAGCTGGGAGCACTGCCTGAGCCAAACCCCCCAGGGGCAGCTGGCACTGGCCCCAGGGTGAGGGTCTCCAGTGCTTCCAGTTTCCTGTTCCAAGAGCAAAGAACTGTGTCAGCAGAGAGCAATGACAACAACCATTGCCAATTTTACCTTCAACTTCAAGAATGAAAATTCTAAATATATATATTTTCAACTGAACTACAAGCTAAACTTCTTGGAGAGCCCCAGAACTGTCGTGCAGGAACCTTTAGGCTGCAACAGGAGGGCTTTGTTGTTGCTGCAGGCCCTGTTCACCATTTCCACCATGCTGGGCAGAGCCCTTTGAGACTCGTCCCTGGGAGCCAGGCATTCCCTGCCACCACGCACAGATTAAGGAGGATGCAAGCACAGGAGGACAAAAAGAAAGCTGACAAGTCAGTCACATCTTACAGATGAGTTCCTGGGCTGTTTTTTCCCAGCCACAGGTGGACTCAGCGCTCGCTGGTTGATACCTTTGATATGTTTGCTATGCTTGCCCTCATTAAGGGGGAAAAAAAAGCAGCACACGAGGCATTTTCATCCCCAGATCTCCCAAAGTCTTTCCTAAGCACAGTGCTCCAGTATACAAACTATTTACTCTGTACTTCATTCAGCACTGACAAAACCACCTCTGAGCCTCTTTAGAAAGGAAACAGATAATAAATCAGCTAACAAGCCTGCTCTCTAATTGACAACACAGGAAGGAGGGAAAGATGCCGCGTCTCCTTGTAACCGCAGGAAGAACTTTAGGGAGGCAGGATATAATTAATCGAGTTGGGATTTCACCAAGATCCCCTGGTCTTATGAAAAACGCCATAAGACATTTAATGACCACAGGTGAGGAGAATCTTGGGTTTACATCTCATTTGAAGCTGAGCACACAGAATATAAAGCGAGTCAATGCCACCCCCAAGCCCCGCACGAATTACGCTCTCCGCTTTTCCATTTGCCTTTGGACGTCCCACGGTGCTCCCTCCACGAGCTCTGGGACCTCTTTCTGAATGAGGTGAACAGGACTGCTCCTTGTGCCCACTCCAGTAACTGCTCAGGGGAAAAATTAGCAGAATATGGATCTCTCTGCCATTTTGCTGCTGCTTCATTTTAGAAGAATGCAGCAGGGATGGGGGGAGGAAAAAAAAGTCAAAGCAGCAAAAGTGCCTTTGCTAAAATATTTATTTACTGTCAGTAGTTCAGGATGTGCATTGTTTAGGCAACAGCCACAACACAGCAGCAGGACAGCCTGACTTGACCCAGGAGGGGTGGGATTTTCAGCTAGACACAATAGCAGCTCAGTGTTAGCCCTAAGGGCGAGCAGAGGTTTGCCACTGACTTCTCCAAGGGAAGAACTGAGCCAGCAAAGCACTTCCAAAACCCTCCTACAAATAATAGCACCGGCACCACGGGGCAGCCAAGTGCTCAACAGGCAAGATCTGCTCTCTTTTACTTCGTTTGAAATGACTTTGAGGCTCACCTACATGAAAAAACAATCATATATTGGCTATTACAGACCCACAGCAATCCTTAGACATCAGCATCAGGGAGCTTTATTCAAGAAGTGAGGAAAACCATGAGGAAAGCCTGAGAACTCCCACGAAATCAGTGCCTGGTGGGCTGGGTGGCCAGCAGAAGCAGAGGATTGCTTGGTGACTGAACTTACTGTGCCAGCCTCTCCCTACCCTCTGACCAATGAAGTCTTGTTGACAGAGCCACAGCTACATTTAAAAGCTGGAATTACATTAGTGTTTTAATCTAAATGCAGTTTGGAGGTGAGGGAACAGGATACAGTGACTCTGCAGGGGTCTCCATTCATGTGGGACCTCTGTATTTGGTCATTTGGGTGCAGTGTTGTGTGCACAGCATTGCTTCTTTTGCAAGATTAATGAAAAAAAAAATATCCTGAAGGCCAATAACTGGAAAAACTAAGAACACATCCAAAACCAGAAGTCATGTTGGCCACCAAGAAGCAGGCAAGCACTCCCCTGCCTCGAGTACTGTGGAATTAAGACACTCATAAATCCTTGCCCAGCAAGCCCTGGAGAAATAAAAGAGGCTTTAAATATAATCTATCCTACCACTTCATAGAGCAAGGGGAGCAGCAGAACGGAGGGTGAGCTGCGAGGGAAGGACAAACATAATTGCTGGAGTCAAACAGAGGAAATTGCAGGTAAATAGCAGCTGGATGAGACTCCAAAAACTGCCCCAAAACCCGAGGTGGCTCCGGGGTGACACCACGTGGGGTGAAGGAAGGGGGCTGCTGCCACAGGGGTCAAGCAGAGCTGTGAAAGGCACCGCTAAACGCACGATAGCTCGTTAATCAGGGCTGTGCCATCGAGGCTGCAGTGCTGGACAGGCTTTTATACAGCTTTGACACTCAAAAATGGTGTGAGGAAATGCAGAGCTTGCCAGCTCCTTGGGCCTGCAGCCAGCACAACGAGTGGCATCTGCAGGGCCTCTTCCAACGCGCTGGCACAACGTTCTTCCCCACGTTTGGCACGTGTGTCCCATGGCAGGGACCTGGAGGAGAGAGGGCTCAAAATGACAGGTCTGGCAGGGAGGAACTGGGCAGAGCTGGACTCATACCAGGAAAAATTATTCTGAAAAACTTTTAAAAAAAAATCCACCAACAGCTGCACCAGCTCATCCTTTTGCTTCCCAGCCCAGGTCTGTACCAGCAGTGGTGTTTCCCGTGGCCTCTGGGCAGCACTCACCCTCTCAGCAGCTCAGAGAGGGCATTCCAGGGCAGGGAAGGGCAACCCAAGAGCAGCCACATCGCAAGAACTTTGTGTTGCCAGGGAAACAGCTCGCTTGGTAATGGAAGCATCATTCTGGGGTTATTTTCTGCTCCTCATTGGTTCTGTGTCCCCACAGCCTCAGGTAACTAAATCAAGCCCCAGAGCACAAACCACGGGATATAAAGCAAAATGCAGCAGAGCCAACGCAGAGCAGGCAAGAAGGTGAGGGTGAACCAGGCAGGGATGGGCAAGGTTTTGTCTTTAACACCTGGAGAACTGCCCAGCATTGCTATTGAATGAATCCTCCTCCAGCAAGAAATAAAACCAGGCTGTGAATGACCAAGCCACCAACTCCCTACAACCAAGTCAGTCTCATGCCTTCTTCTCTTGGTTTAAGAATTGAAACAAAATGAAATATACTAATAATATTAATGATAAAAACAACAATAATAATTGTAATGAAAAGGAGGGGGAGAGGAATAAGACACAAGAGGAACAAATGATGCACAACACAGTTGCTCACCTCCCCCTGAATGATACCCAGCCAGTCCCTGAGCAGCAACTGGGAGCTCCCAGGCAACTCCCCCCAGTTTATGCACTGGGCACGGCTTTCCATGGCCTGGAATATCCCTCTGGCCAGTTTGGGTCAGTTGTCCTGGCCATGTCCCTCCCAGCTTTTTGTGCAACTCCTCACTGGCAAAGCACAGGACACAGATAAGTCCTTGAATTAGGGTAAGCACTACTGGGCAACAACTAAAACAGCAGTGTGTTATCAGCACTATTCCCATCACAGCACTGCACCAGCTAAGAAGAAAATCAACTTTATCCCAGCTGAAACCAGGACACACACAATCAAGAAGTAACCCTCAGATAATAAAAAATAAAAATCAAACCAAATTATCTGAGAAGGCAAGAAAACAGGTTAAATTCACCAAAGCTTTCTGATGCCTTCCCTGGTGGAGAGCATCTCCCAGTTGCCATGACACACGGCAAGAGGAAAGCTGATCCTCCAGGGGATCCCTTCCACAGCAACCTCCGTGCTCCGTGCTGCTGGCCTCATTCCCAGCACAGGGACTGAGTGGGGAGAGCGCTGCAGTCAGAAACTTTCAACTTTAGTGATTCTGAAATTGTCAGTCTGGGGGTTGTTTAAACTGCAGTGACTTTTCATGTCGGTCAAGGTTTGGGGGATTTCCAGAGTGTGTCAGTTGAGGCTCCTCTAAGCAAAGAAGAGATGGAAAGTTTTACAAATTCATCTTGTCACTCCTACATGTGTGGGTAAATGGGCCCAGAGTGGTACTTGGCCCAATTTAGACCCAAACCACCCCAAGCAGCCCCTCTGACCCTGCAGGGGGGAGCTGGGTGTGACCCCACACAGCAGCAGGGCTGCAGCTTCCTGAAGGCTGGCAGAGCTGGGGGTCTGCAGGCAGTGGCACAAGGCTGTGTCCTCCACTGTCTTCAGATGTTTCCAGGTCACCAAATAGCTCCAGTCTCTTTGGAGGGAGGAGGAGAAGGCAGGCAGGGATGTGGGAGGAAATTTGGGGGTTTCTTACTACCTTTAAGTTATGTAAAATAATTTGTCATGGCTAATTTCAGAGCCATCAGCTCCTCCATTGACCTCGACAAGCTGCACCAGAGGGGTTATTGCAGCCATCCTTTCAATTTTGGGGCATCTCAGGATTACCAAAGCAACAAATCTTTGGTGTTCCCATCCCCCCAGGCACAGCACAGAGAGCTCAGCTCGCTGGAGGAGGGTGACCACATCCTGGGGTGCAGAGCCTGGGTGCCACCAGCATCACTCAGAGCTGTGACAACAGGAAAGGAACGTGGGCACGAGGCCCAGTCACCCCAGCACCATGGGGTGGGACGGGGCAGGGACAGGATGGAGAGTTAGAACCACAGAATGGGGGTTGGAAAGGACTTTTAAAGCTCCTCCAGTCCAACCTCCTGCCATGGGCAGGGACACCTTCCACTAGACCACGTTGCTCGAGAGCTCCATCCAACCTGGCCTTCAATGTTTCCAGGGATGGAGCATCCACATCCTCTCTGGGCACCTGTGCCAGTCTTTTGAGTGACCTTTCTGTGCTCTTTCAGCCCCAGCAGGAGGCTCAGGCCACTCCTTACCAGCTCCAGCCCTTCGTGCTACCACCCATGGAATTTGTGCTGCTGACGTGGCTCAGGTCCCTCCCTGGGCTCCCACCAGTGTCCCAGCAAAGCCCAAACAGTGCAAATCTGCCCTGCCACCACAGCAAAGAAATTTCTCCTCCCTGATGCACTTTATTACCCAACAGGCAGAAACCATATTTTTGGAAATTGAATTACAGTTTTGTGAACATTGAGAGGAAAAGTTATTCCCTTTGCTGAGCTGCATTAATAACACCCCTGGTTTACAACTCACACGGAGGGAATGGACTAAATTTTCTTGTGGTGGCTTTCAGCCCTTGAGTTGAGACCCAGAGGACTGATCTGCTCCTCGAGCTGTTCGAGGAGGCTGCGCCAAACACCCAGAGAGGAGGTGCCTGGCACTGGGAAAGGGTCTGGTTTTTAGAGGCAGGACAGACACTGGAGGACAGCTTTTGAACCAGTGGCAGCAGCTCACCGGCGCCCAAAGACTGATCACAAAAGCAACTTTTCAAGAAACAAGTAAACGAAAAGAAAAACCCACTTTATGGTCCCAATATAATTTTGATTTCTGCCAAGAGACAACAGTCTGCCTTTACTTGTTGCAAGAACTTTTACAACACTAACGGGTGGTGTAAAAAGGATCTTGCTTGCAACAAGGACCAAAAAAATCCCCGAACATACAGATATTTGACTGGGGTATCCTAACCCAAATCATCTCCCAGAATTTCAACTTGATTTCAAGGATCTCACACCTCTGTCACTTGGCAGAGGAGGACACTCACCACATCTTGGCGATTTGGGCCTTTGGACAGAGGTATTTATCTCTTTTTTTTAGCCTTTTATTTTTTTCCCAAGGCCCGAATTTCTTAAATCACGACTTTTATTAAACCCCAGCATGGTGCAGATCACAGCCATAATTCTTTTTCCCCCACCTTCCCACCACAAATCCATTCAAAGTGAGTGACATTTGCAAAGTGTATTTTCACGGCCCTCCGTAATCCCTTCAGAATATTAAGACTGCATTACTTTGTCTTTGGTTACATTAACTTCAATTTTCCTTATGAGTAAGTATTTGGCTAAAAATTAATATAGTGAAGTTGAAAAGAATCTTATGATAGGAAAAAGACTAATTTCATCTCTGGCTGCTCAGATACCAGAGTACACTGGGGTTAATGTAATTAACTTACAATTTTAGCCTAGGTTGTGTACATACACTGAATCTCCCTGCTGGAAACAAGATTAGATTTTATTACACTATATATCCTGGTTATCTTCACCATGCCTCCAATATTACTTCCCTCAATGACTTCAAGGCTCTCTGCTGCAATGAAAATGCAGAACCATCTGGTATTGAGCCCATGCAGTTTATTTAAGGATTTAATTAAATGCTCTAAATGGAGAGCTTCTTTGAATTAACATTTTAAATGTGACTTATTGCAGGTTTAATATTGTCTTAATGCCAACCTGGGAAACTCCATAGCCAAGTTGTTGACGTTTAAATTGAATTCATTTGGGTGGCTCCAGGGGGACTCATTAATTAATCTAAACAACTAATGGGGATTGGTTCTGACTTTTGATGAAGATTATTTACAGAGACAATTTGCAGTGAATAAAGAGTCACAGTAGGCAAATGTTTAATTGAATTTAAAAAAAAAAAAAGGACATCTCATTGTGTTCAATATCAAGGATGCATCTTGCGAGTAAGCTTTGAAATACCAAGAAAGGGACGATTGCTTGAAGCTTCCAACTGCACACTAATAACAAAGAGAATGGGTAATTACATTTGCCTGTGTAATTTGCAGCTTGTAAGAGGACAACAGGTCTGTCTGGCTTACAGTACACAGAGAAAGACCCTAACAGGAAATATTCTGTTTTATGAAGACCAAGTTGCCCCACTCGCTTTAACTCACACACCAGAAAACGGCATTTTCCAACCAGTCACTGCTGGAAAAACAGAGTCAACTCCTCTCACTTACATTTGCAATAACCCAGAACAACTGCAATGAGCTCAGCAGAGCTGCTTTAATTTACCACAGCTTAACCTATAACACCCAATCTTCCTTCATTCTCTGATTATATCAACTTTGGAATCAGTTATTTGCGCCTCCGAGCGCACCACGAGCCCTGCGAGCACCGACAGCTCCTTACGTGGTTCTTCCTCAGCAAGCCACAGGGCCAAAACAGTTCCTGCTTCCCTGGGTAGCTGCACTCATTAAAGCAAACCTTCCCTTAGCGTTTTCCCACTGTTGTTAAGGTTATCCCATCTCATCTGGAAGTTTCCAGTGATGCCAGAGGTTATCACCAAAGCAAAAAACCCCACGGTGGACTGAACGCTGTGCACACTTGCATTGCCAGGGAAACACAGCTCCTGCCCTGCCACCCCGGCTCCTGAGGGCACCAACACCTCTAAAAACCTGTGATTTCAGACATCTGGAGTTTTGCAGCTGTGTTTAACACAAAGCTCGTGTGTCACTGGTGAGCGCCGCAGGTGAGCACAGCAGAACAAGGGGAAGGTGTCAGCAGCAGGTTGGGGCTCTCCTGCCCAGCACAGCCTCTCCTGTGTGATTTCTGCTCCTGCATGCCATGGATCGTCCTTAACCTAAAGCCAAACTGATTTAAAAGCACAGCACTGAAAGGCAGGAGAGGTGAAGGACAGGAGAAAGGAAGGACAGGAGAAAAAGGGATTGAGCGGAAAACACAACATCAAATGCCACAAGTGCTACTACAATTTTATATGGGGTCTTTAACCACACAGAGAAGTTTGATGGAGAAATTACCCAGCCCTGAATAGAATTATGTGAGCTCCAAATCACACAGTTGGGAAGCACAGCAACCACCAAAGATGTGGAACAGAGGTTGGGGCAGCACACACTGACTCTGCCTCTCCCACAAAGTTACTTGGGAGACTCTCATTTCATGGTCTGCTTTAATCCAGCCATGAAGGACCTCAGCAGTGGCCAGGACTCTCAGGGAGCCTCATTCACACCCAACAGGCCACATGTCACAGCAGGCACCTCAAAGCTTTTAGCAGGTTGTGGGCACTGAACGCTGCTGATTTTATCACCCACAAGAGTCAATCCAATGTTTTGAGCTCCACTGTCCCACATCCAGCTGCAACAACCAACTGAAAAATGGAATCATCTTGGTTGGCAAAGACCTCTCAGACCTTTGAGTCCAGCTGTAGGCCCAAAACTGCCCAGTCCATCACTGAAGCGTGTCCCCCAGTGCTCTCCCTTTCACCTTTACTATGTGTAACAGGAGTCCTGCCCCACACCAGCACTGCCCGATGGGTTAAACCACCCCTGAAGGCGTTAATGGGGCTCTAACCAGATCAAACCATTGTGGACACGCTTCACCTCAGGGGAGGCAGAGCCCAGGCCGGGCTCACAGCGCCAGGCAGGGTTATCCCATTGTATTCCCCACATGCCCTGGTCTGTGCTGCCCGAGCCCAGGGCCGATCGTTCTCTGATCTCTCCCCGTCAGAGTTGCATTTTATTCCCAACAACACCACAACCTGTCTTGCCTGGATCCAAGAGGTTCCAAACTTCTTTTCTTTCCGAGGCTGGACACATTCTGCATGCTAATTTGGGAGGCAATTGAGGGGGAGGGCACATTAAGGAACGGCACGTAGCCATTAAGCCAGGGAGACTAAAGCATCCTGCCTCGCTCAGCACGGCTGGAGACTGTCTAGAGCATCGCCAGCTGCTCTCAGATACCTATAGTGGAGCTCTTTTATGCAAACACCTCCAGTAACAGCTTTTGTGGATCTGACAGGCAGAGTGGTTAAAAATTAGGCATTCGGTGGGTATCCAGTGGAGAGACATTGTACAGCACATCTGAAGAGGGGAGTCACACTCGCAAGGGAAATTCTGAATTGTCTGAAGGGGAAAGGCTGCTCAGGCAGGCGGGACGGATCCTGATGGCAAATCAAACCGTGCTGTGAGTATCACCCATGTCATCCCTCCCCGTCCTCCCAGGGATCCAGCTCCATCAGTGTGGATTCACAGACAGAAGGCAGTCACATCCCTCCCCAAAAAATGAACCAAGGCACATATTCACTGCAAATGCATGGAGGGATTTGGTATTTTCCACATCAACTCTCAAAATTTCCTACAGGACCTCTCCTGCAATATTTTTTTTTTTAATCACTGACTCGCTCAGGGCTCTCTCAAGGTGGTGTAGCTGTTTAATGTATTTTATTTTCCCCAGGATTGCTTGCTCTCGGTGTGAAGAGTGTCAGTTATTTTGGGAAACCTGAAATCAAGTGGGCGAGCGGTGGAATTATTCATGAGGACACCGTGAGGAGGGAGGTTACCTCCTTCACCCCGGCGGGAGGCCGAGAGCTCAGCCATTGTTTCGGGCTCAAAATGAAAAGGCAAAAGTTTGTGCCCCCTTGAACCTGGACAAGGCATTAAGGAGCTGAAATTATAGGGAAAGGCACAGCTGGTCCAGCGCTGGAGGAGGGAGGGGAGCTCTGGCACTGCTTGAGGCTCTTTCCAGCCCTGTGCAGCTGAGGCTTAGGTAAAAATCAAGCACACACCGCAGTATCCTTCAGGTTTGAGCATCCACGAGGGCATAAAGCTGGGGTTTGCTCAGTCTGCAGGGCTGTGTCCTGCTTTAAATGCCTGCCCTCCCTTCCCAGAGCAGCCACCCTCCCCTTCCACCCCTGGGAATTTAGGTTTTTCCTCGTGCTGATGTGACTTAGAGTAACACTTGCCTTCTAAAGCTTCTCTTAGATGTGATGCTGTTTTCCCACTTTTTCTACTTTTCTGTTTTTCTGTTTCTCCAGGTCTGCACCTGCCTGTGCAGAAGGCACACCCCACATGGACCCTCATCGATAAACCACGTGTGACACACACAGGACAGGGGCCAGAGCTTCCATGAACAGCTTCTCTCCCCAAGGCCTTTAGGAAATCAGTCCTTTAGCAGCACTGACTCGCCTCAACTCTTCCAACTCTAAATCAAGAGCCATAAACCCCCCATTCCTGCCTTGCAACGCTGCCACATCAGAGGGTTTGGCTCAGCCCAGGGCAGGAAGGACCACGAATGGCAGAACCATCACCAGTGGAGACTGGTGGCTGCAGGGGGGTCACTGGATCAAAGGAAACCTTCTCTGAGCAAGAACGGTGGGGGGTTGTGTTTCTGTGATTTCTTGTTTGTTTTGTTTTGTTTTTTAACCAAAACCCTGGAGCTGCTCCTTATTCCAGTAATGATTTCTGATATTCCCTGCATTTCCTTTTGAACCATCTTGTTGCTGTAGGGAACACCAGATGCTCTTTTCTTGTTGCTGTTGCCTATGCTGCTGTTGCCTAGGGACAGCCTTCAGATATCTTGTTTGATTTTTCTGCCTCGTTTATCATCAAATCAAAATCTCTTATCCAAACTTCCACGGACTCCTGTGGGCTTTGGTACCCACAATTAACAGCATCTGCTGAGGGGTAACCACTCTGCTCCTGTCCAGGGTGGGAATGAAATAGATGGGATGGAGAGCTGGCAGGTCAGGGACTGACATTTAGGTTACTACAAAAATCGAAATAATATACACCTGTATTTCATATTTTATATGTATAAATATATCAAACATATAAATGCACATAAAAACTTCTTAAAACTCCTAAAATCTCCCCAAGTGATGCTCTGAGAACCCTTGCACAGCAGCCTATTTTAATTGGGGGCTGGTCAGACACAGATGCATGGGTAGAGACAAACTTTGACAGAAGAGCTAAAGGGCCCTCCAGGGAAGGAGGACTGATTTAAAGCAGCAAAATAAATTTGGAAGTGAGGTGATAGAAACTGGCACATGAAAATGCATTTTCTTTCTTACTCCCATTTACACTCCTCTGTTATAAATAAGGTTATTTTAAGAAAAAGAAAAGTTCAAGTTGTCATGTTTGAAATGTTAGATGGCAAAGCCATCCCCTTTGTCCCCATTTGGATTAAAATGTGTCTTTCCACATCCCACATGGAATAGAAACAGTAAAACCGGAGCATTTAAACAAATACTTGCAAGGGGGTTTATTTCTTTTTAAATACTTGTCCTGCTCCAGACAGGACCCACAGACCACACAGAGTGTCATAAAATACCATTTATTTTCTCCCTCTCCAGAAAAAGGAGCAGAAATGTGTTGTCAAAGGAGATCTGATGAGTCCAGGAGAACAGGAAAGATTTACACTCCCAGATGCAAAAACCTGACCAAGATACCTGTATCCATTTCCAGATATTGCACCAAAGAGCTGCACGAGGCGCCTGTCACAAGGTGGGACCTCAAACCCGAGTTTCAAATAAAGCTGAAACCTGTTTTGGACACACAACAAAAACATCACCTCGGTCTGGCTGCCTCCAGATCACCCCAGCGATGGTAAAGACTCATTTTTGTCAAGCAGGGCTCACAGCTTTGTTTGCAAAGCAGAAGGCATCAATGCAATCGTTAAGAGGCAAGATTTAGTCTGGAATAAACAAAGCTGAAAAACTGAGCTTCTGTCTCTCACCAAGATCTTGATTGCCTTTGGTATTAAATTCACAGGCAGAATCCTCCATGTCCTGGAAAAATATATTAAAAGAGCCTGAATTTGTGTTACTCCTAAATTTGATACCTGTTTGTGTGCCTGTGTAGTGTAAATATTGCTGGAACAAAGAGGGTTTCAGCTTTGTGCTCAGAGTTTCTGGTAACTCAAGTGCGGGTGAGACCAGAAATGATGAAATAAAAGTTTCCAGTTTCTCAGCATTGATATGAGTATACAACAAAAGACAGCCAGCCCATTCTTGAGGGACTGAGTGGTTAGAAACACACAGAAAAAGCCTTAAAAACCAGAATAAAATAAAAACATTTTCCTGTCTAAAGTTTCTCTTAAAAAAAATGCTGAAAAATATGAGGTGTCTGCCACTTTCTGCAGCAAGAAGTGGGACAATTTTTCCAAAAACTTTTCGAGTCTGACATTTCATCAAAACTTGAGCAGCCATTAACAGCTGAGGATGCTCTGCAGCCTCTGTTCTCCCCAAAAGCTTCCTCCTCACCCCTGTTGTGCCAATATCTTATTTCAGAGCTGCGAACACGGAGAGAAAGAGCTGTTTTCTCCAAATAACCCCCCTGGCAAGTAAGGACTGCCCCGAGAGCAGAGCCCGGAGCTGCAGAAAAGCCGCCCCAGAAAATCCCTGAATCTTTGGGGAGCAGCCGGAGGTGACAGCGGGGAGGCTCCAGAAAAGTCCCGGGGAATGGAGCCGGCTGTGACAGCAGCAGCTCCGCAAATCGCTCTCCTGGTGGAGATGGTGCCAAAATCCCGGGCTGTGCATCGCTACCTGGAGCATGAAATAACCTCCCCGTGCAGGGCAGGAGGTTCGCAAAGCACAGCCGAGAGGCGAGAATGGCACTGCCAAAGGCACCCCAGCGCTCCTCAGCTGAACTCCTGAATTACTGACGTGCTTTGGAAAGATCCCACTTCACAGAAGTAATTCCGCAAGACATCAGTACCCCCTCGCTGCTCCTGGACTTCGTGGTGACGGAATAAACATCCTAAAAAAGCCTCGGCTGGTAATTACTGTGTGATTGCCGGTGCCTGAGGATAACGTCAGGACGGTGGACGGACTCCTCTCACTTAATTCTTCATTTTGCCTCGGAAAATATCAACAAGCAGCTCCGGAGTGAGCCCAGCTTCCCCAGAATTTGTGTAATGCTGGCGTTATTTGTTAGACATTCTCCTCAGGCAGAGCAAGGGAAGCTGCTAAGAGAACATGAGGTGGGCTTTAAAAAAATAATTTTAAAAAATGCATCCAATTATTGTTTCTACAGCGTGCACTAATTTTTCTTCACTGTGGCTGTGTTTGGACATCCTGCCCTAGGCACCTGCACACGCTGGGGTTTGCACAGGGGTTTTCCCCTTGATCTCCTGGCAAATAAAGTTTAATGCGATGGAAGATATCTGCCGGCTGTTTGCATTCGGAATACCCAGCAGCGAGAGAATTACTCCGTGCCAAGTGAGACACCTTAAATACCACATTAAGGCACGAGCAGTAAAAACTCCGAATCTGATGTGGGGAGATGGGGCTGGCTCTGCTGTCCCTGCGCCGAAAGTTGGGAAATTCAGCCCAGAAAGTCCTGACTCATTCACACAAGAAGTGGTCTGTGCTCATGTTCTTTAGTAACTCGATTATCACCCACTCCCTCTTCATCCTTCTCTGCTGAACGACCCAGGGCGGCGGACCAGGGGAAAGAGAAGATGCAAAGCGGAAAGTCATCAGCATTTGTTTCCGGAGAAGACAACTGAAGGCTGGGAAGGCAGAATGAGAAAGAAACAGCGCCGAGACACAAAGCATTCCAAGACAAATGCCCATTTCCCAGCACAATGTGCTACTACTTTCTTAGCAACACGCGTCACTTGAATTAATTTTCTGAAAGAAAACAGGCTGTCTCAACAGCAGCCTGATGGTCTCAGCAATTCGCTTTACAATTACTCACTAAACTACCTTGATTTAATTATTCAAGAAGAATCTCACTGCCACTGATAACTACTTAATTAAAAACACAACTTTAGAGCAATAAGAGAGTCACATTATATTGCATTTGAAATAGATTTCTTGCTGTAAACATGCGCAGTTCATTTTAACCAGCTTAATGTGCCAATATATTTGGAGTCCCAAGGATTTTAAGAATGGCTCGAGCACCAGTCATCATCCAGGGGCTGCGAACAACACTCATGAGCTTGTTCTTGCTTGGAGCAATTCCACTAAGATCAAATTAAGAAGAGCAGCGCCGCGACAGAGATGGTGTAGAGCATAAAACTTGATGCTCAGAAAAGTCAGAAGCTGAGAAATGAGGACAAATTCTTATCCTGCTCCGCTGTTCCTGCTGGAAATGATACAACTTCTAATTTTTTTTTTTTTTAACTAAGTTTAGTCAGGGGTTTTGTTGTTCTTCTCCCCGGGGGAAGGGAATGGAAGTTTCTTTTTAAAAGACTCTGTTCCTTGGACGAGGCCTGATGAGTTTAACACCTACAGATTGGGGGTATCACAGAAGTTACACGAGAGATAAGCGACCATTAACGAACATCAGCGCTCGAACATCCCCCCTGGTGGGTGGGAGACACCCGGTCTGGGAAAAGATCGATAAGAGAACCAAGAGTGAGGACCTAATTAGCATGGAAGGCGAAGGGATCAATAACCAGTGGGAAACCAAATGCTAAGAATTGTGTAACTTGGGACCAGTGAACACCGAACCAATGAATTTCTCCGGGGTTTGACTGTTCGAGTACGTGGGAAATCTGGTAAATTTGGAAATCTGGTAAAGAACCGTGTGAGATGGAATGATTTTCTCTGCACACCCGGGCTATGTGTGGATGAAACGATTTCTGTTGCACGTCCTGGCCAGAATAAAGGAATGCCTTGATTCTCTAACACGAATAAACGTTGCTGGAGAGGTTTTGTTTTTCCACGCAGTGCCGGTGACATTCCCAAGGACCCCACTGCACTCTCCTGACCTCTTTGTGCTGCGAGAGCTCCACAGGTGAAGGTACAAAACCCTGGCTGGGGCCACCCCGTCCATCCCCAGCAGCAGAGGAGGCCCTGCCCTGGTCCGAGCTGGCACAGATGCCGGTGATGTGACCCTGTCCCCCACGCTGTGACCCCCTGTGCTCGCTGGTGTTGCTCTGTTACAGGACAGTGGCGGGACACTTGTGACCGCTCTGTAAAAGTGCCCCAACAGCTCCTCAGGACTGCCTTGGGCTCAAAGCATCGAGTGTCCAGACTGGCTTCTGTGCCTAAACCTCAGTCCTGGTAGCCCCCAGGATCTTCTCCAACAGCCTGGGTGCACGGAGGGGACACCCAGCCCTTCCCTCCGTGCCCCCATGTCAGCTGGTGGGAGCAGCTCAGGCCCTCCAGACTGGAGATCTCTGACTGAGGGCAGCTGCCTGAGAGCAATTCCCGTTTTTTATGAATTTAGCATTTTAATGGGTATCATTAGGTACTTGCAGTAGTCAAGAGCAGTCTTTGAAAATTTGGTGGTTTTTAACCTGTGACAGAAGGGGTTGTGAATTAATTGGCTCAATTTCCATCGGGATGGAGGTGGATAAGGCTTTGGGGCAAGGAGCTGTGAGCTGCCTGTGGCCAGAGGGACAGGGGGCAAGCAGGGGTGGCTGCAGACACCAGCCTGACTCACGAGGAGCTCCCTGAGAGCACGGGCTGGATTTAGGCTGTGCCAAGTGATGTAGGAAAGCCTCCCAAATCACCAGCATTCCATCTCCTATTTAGTTATTTAAAACATCTCTCCTTCCCCCCAGCTAAGAGGTAGCAACTCCTTTGGTTTTAATGCATCTCCAGTGCAGCTGAAACTATAGATGTATTTATATATGAAAAAATTAAATGACTGCCTTCTTGAATATTATCTCCCCGTTTATTGTGTGCCCTCTCTCCCCTTCTCTTCCCAGAGAGACCAACCATCACATGAAAATGCTTTTCATCATCTGCAAAATTTGATGCCCAAAATAGCCCCATGGTTGCCCTAGCAACAAGCATTTATTCCCCCTCCCCCCAGCATCCCCCCCTTTGCATATTGCTGCATATTTCTATCATCTCTTTCCAGGCACAGTTCATAAACACGGCTGCATAATAAAGAATGTTATCACCAATGACTTACAGCCCAGCTGCTGCAAATAAGATATGAAGTGGCAAGGAAATACAATTTCATGCAGCTAGGACAACAGATTGATTGGGTGCCCTTCAAATTTGATGCCACTTCTTTAAGTCTGTCCAAATTCAAAAAAAAAAAAAAAAAAAGTTAGTTTCCCCACCTCCCCATCTTTCCATGGTAGGAACAGACAATAAAAGTGGGAGATAATTCACTAGGACACTCATTATGTCTGCAGCAACCTTGCCCTGAGAGATTGACAATTTAAAGAGATGTGCTTCTTTTCCCTGCCTACTTTTCCCTCTTTTACTTTTCCCCAGCTGCCCTTCTTCATCAGAAGTCTCATTCCTCCAGTTTGGTTGCCTGTTTAATTCAATTATCTTCCCTTTCAAATTATTATTTCTGTTCAGATTGTGAGCCAGAAGGTTGTTACTGATAGAGACAAGCAGGCCCCTTAATTTCATTACCACCATCTCCAAAATTTTGTCCTTGTTTTTATTTAGTTTTGGTAGCACAAGAGGAAAAGCCTCAGTCCTGCAGCAATCCCATCAAAGAACACGCCATCAAGGACAGAAAGAGGTGGGTTTGTAAATTGTCCCTCACTCCTGTCAGTTCTGATGGGTTTGTTTTTGAGGATGAGGGTGTGCAGATCAGCTCTGGAGGCTGATGTGGATGTGCAGGGAGCTCCTTGTGGTGTCCTGGTGCCAATGTGTGACAGAGCAGGGCAAGGACCTGCACAGAGGAACTGTGCTGGTGGGCCTAGCTGCTCCTGCTCACAGGACAGAGAACACCTCTGGGTGCAGAGAACTCCCCAGGCAGGGTTGGTCTCCCAGATTCACCTCTCCTTTCTGTCCTCTGCCTCCCCTCTCCTGTACTGACAGGGCTGTGTGGAATTCAGGCTGTGGTGCCTGTCTCTGAGCCATTGTTGCTTCCTTCCTCCCCTTTGTGGCATCCCACAGGAGCTCTTCCTCTGCATGGAAGGTGTGCCTGGAGCAGTGCTGGCAAGGATGGGGCCATTCTTTAACGGGGGCCTTGGCACTGACCCCAGACACTGCAATCGTAGAGGGAAGAGCAGGGTTCAAGGTGTGTCGTGGGTGCACAGAGACCTCTCTGCTTGGAAATGTGCAGCAAAAGAAAATCTGGTTTATTCCCACTTAGCAAAGAGAAGAGAGAGCCCCATCACACGTGTTGTGCAGCCTCTGGCTCCAAATTATCTCTAGGATTAGTTAACGCTAATCAATCTCCATCAATCAAATAAACCACAGAGGAGGAAACTGTTCCTTGCAGAAGCCGTTCCCTCAGTGCTCAACAGCAGCACCAACTGCTCCCAAACCCTCCCAGAGAGCCCTGGAGTAACTCACGTGCATGTGGAGACAGCACAAAGGCTGAAGGGAGCACTTCTCACAGCCAGGCTGACCTGCAAACAGCTCTCCCTGCCCACGAGCACAGAGATACAGAGATGCTCCTTCATCTTTTCATGGATTTTCTTTGGTTTTTTCCCATAGAAAGGATGGCAAAGCATTTGAATGGACTGTGCAGGGAAGTGATGGCCTCATCTTCCTCAGAAATGTTCAAAATCACATGGATGTGGCACTAGAAGCCATGGTTTAGTGGTGAACGTGGTGGTGGTACTGGGTTTCCAGCTGGACTTGATGATTTTAAAGGCTTTGCCCAACTTTAATGATTCTGTGACTCTCTGACTGTATCCAGTGTAGGATCCCTTTGCCTCTCAGTTCCCCCTTTCCCAGCAGAACATTGCAATAACGAGTCTAGAACAAGGTTTCAAGCACAAACAGCTGATTTGTGCAGTGAACTGGATTGGAGTCCTGGCAGCTTGCACTCACTGGCCCTTAGGATGTTGTGATGCTTAAATGCGTAGGACATTTGCCAGCTCTTCAGATGGAAAACATGAAAGCAGCTCAGAACAGGATTATTACTATTATTGAAATGAGAGATGAGGTTTTAAACCCAAAACTTGCAGATCAGGAAAGTTAAAACCATTTTCCATCTTGAAATGCGTTCGACGATGGAAGAGTGCAGTCAGCATTAAAGCAACATTCACGGGTCACACAGAGGAGTGTGCTCAGAAATGGCACGGGAAGAGAGCACAGCAAAGTTGGTGGATTTTTGCATCTTTTAAAGCAGAGACGAAGTAAAGCAGAAAATGTGTAATACGAGAAGGAGAGACTTTTACAAACTAATTTCTACCACCTCCTTTGGGGCGTGAGCAGTTCTTTAATCTCAGGAGGGTCATTTCGGTGTCATTTTTCTGCCCTAAGTGGAGGCCAAGTTCAAGAGAACTCTGTTTCTTTTAATTTCCTTTGGATACAAGTACTCGGATCCAGACGCCCATTTATCTTTCCTGACTCAAGTAAATAAATTGGAAAAAAACCAACTTAGTGTGTCCTATAAATACCCCATAATATAGAGGGATCCAACATCACCTTTTTTTTTTTTACACCTAAAACCTTAAACCCTTCTGACACCATAAAACACCGGCGTCCCCCATCCCATGATTGTTCCCCGTAATCTAGGGGAACATTAAAGAGAGAAAAATCGTGCTGAAAAACGACATCTTATCTATTTCCTTCCTTCCTGCCGCCACTCCGTGCTTTTGTCATGGCAGGTCAGACACCTGCTCCCCGCATTACCGGCTGAGGAGGTGATAAATGCTCGTCTGCGGTGATTACGAGTGGCCGTATTCACCGCGTGTCAATCTGGAGCAGGCATCTCCGCTCAGATGCCATTCTTTGTCCTGCCAACAGGCCCTAAAAGCGGGAGAGAAAGGCAACAAAAAGAAAGGAAGTGACAATTTTTTGTCTCCCTGGAGGGGAGAGCCACTGCCGGGATGTTGCGGGGTCGGAGCGGGGATGCTGCAATCAGCACCGCTCGTACAAACTCTTGTGAGAATGGGGGGTGAGGAGCAGCATTTACACGAGGTTGGATCTCCTGGATTTGGCCGTGACCCCCAGTGGCTCTGGATATATTCACCATGCCAGGACAGACAGACAGCGAGCCAAACTGCACCCCAACCTGGCAGAGCCCAGGTTAATCATTGGTGCACCAGCGACGGGCAGCCCCTGATTGTTGACCTTTCCCACTTCAGGACTGCATCACATCCTCATTTAGGCAGACCTTGGGCTTGAACAGGTCAAGGAAGAAGAACCTCGTTTGGTTTTCCCTGCCCCATCAGAGCAGGCTGTGCCCATGTCCTGCTTCCAAAGGAGTGGCTGCAACACTGAACTTTCCCCCCGGAACAGGCACAGCTCTAACATTCTGCACATCCCAGTCTTGCCACAGGCCTTCATCCTTTCTTTTGGGACTGCTTTTGGTGCTTGGATCTGTCAGTGCCCGTTGAAACTCGTGCTACACCACATGGGCTCTACCCTGCACATCCCTGTGCTGGTGTCCGGCCTAAAAACACACCTGGAGGTACCTGGTGAACCTCAACACCGAAAAACACAGGAACTCAGGAGTGCTGATGGCCACCCCTGTTCACAGCCACCCCTCTGCCCTCCAAGCTGGAGATGGACACTGCCATCTCCACATGGATTTGCTTCAGACGCTCGGGAGTGGCATCACATCCCTGAGCACAGGGCGGGCGGAGCCTCTGCTGGGCCAACAAACCTCCAGCACATCCTTTTTGCATTTGAACTGCTGAAGTGAGAGTGATGCCCTCAGCACAGCATCTGCTGGTCCCCCAAGTCACTCCACCACTTCCCAGGTGGGGAGGACACGTCCCAGGAACCGGCTTTCGAGTTGGCAATTACGCTGTGGCTCCGCAGTGCAATTATTCATAAATATTTATACACACACACGCCCTTTGTTCTGCTTTTGTGTGACGTAGAGGGGAATTTTGGCTCTGCTCTCTCTCCCTCACCTGGATTTGCTCTGCCCTTTCTGTTGGATATAAGGGATTTGATTGAATTAACTTAATTGGCAAATGTATTGTTCAGACAGCTGTGACAGAAACGACTTTGTGCATTAGTCAGGAGGTTCAGTGGCTCATGGCAGCTCCCAACACCTTGCTTTGCCTCCAGCCCCCCTGTACTGACTCCGAGTCACTGGGTTTGGAAGCAGTTTCAGGGGGCAGACAGATCTGCTGTGTTGTACATCACATGGTCAGAGATGCCAAAACCTCTGGTTCCTCTCCTTGCTCCCAGCCATTGGCCACGTCAGCTGCTGTGGAAGTTGTGCCTACATGGCATTTTTGTTGAAAAGAGGGAAGCTGCACGTCTGGAAAAGGCACCTGCAGCCAACAGTTGTGCCTGGCCTTTATCTCACATGCTGTGCCTGAACTGGGCCTGTCTTACAGACCTCAGAGCCTCGCAGGAAGGCTGTGAGTGCCCATGTCCTGCTCTGCTGGACATGTCCTTCACCCATCCCCTCACCCCTGCAGCCCAGGTTCCTCCCATGTGACTGGAGGTGACCATGACCCAGATCCCTCCACGGGAAACAGAGCAAGAACCATCCCCAGATGGACATCCAGGTCTCCAGACAGGATGAGTTTTCTTGGGCAGACCTTCCTCTCTCCCCTCTGACTCTCCAGCAGCTGGGCTGGTACTTCAGTACCTCAGCTAAGAGCCTAAAATGGACCAGTTGTCAGCAGCCCTCCCCCTTCTCCCATGAACTGTTGCCTGTTATTTATTGCATTTTGCACAAACTACATAATTTTACAGCTTGGAAGTGCATTGTTTGCACGAGATCTTCCATGGAAGTATTCACACTTGGCATCCTTTGGTCTCCTGAAACTAGAAGAAAAGCCAAGGAGAGGAAGGTCAGCAGCAGAGGGAAGCAGGAGAACCTGATTTCTGGGGATGCTGTGGGACAAGTCAGGACACCAAACAGGAGAGACATTTCACCCTTGTTCTCGTGGTGAGCCAGGCCCTGCAGTCCCACACTGCTGAGGTTGCACAGCAGCCACTGCTACAGCAGTGAGAGCCAGGCTGTCACCTCGTGTCCCTGAGAGCAGTGGTGGCCGTGCTGCAGAGGTGAAGGACACTGTCAGCACAAGTGTAGGGCAAACAACGCTCTGGGATGTCACTGCTGCCTGTGCCACAGGGATTAAAGTGTCTCCTCTGCTCACAGCCCCCAGGGCTCCAACACTCTCCAGTGCCTGGCACCTGATGGAAAACCAGGAGTCTCCAGCTGTGACCCCTCACAAACCTGACAGACTCGATGGCTGAAGCCCCACAGATGTGCTCTGACTCTGTGGGTGCAAAGAGAGACAGCAGCAATAATCCTGATGTCACCTGAGAAGTGGCTCTGCCCCAGCTGTCACTGTCACCTGGTGCTGCCAACACTCAGATGGGACCAAATTCCCTCTCCTGCATGGAGGAGGTCACCTCTGGATGACTGGCAATGCAAGGTGTGGGAGAAGCTCCTATTCACCACTCCTCTGCACCCCGAGCATCCTCTGGCCAGGCACTGGTCCATCGCCCAGAGGGGCAGGACAGCCCTTCCCCAGCACCAGGGGCACTCGAAAAACACATTTAAAGCTTACAGGCAGAGAGAGAATGGCAAATTTTCATAACCATTTTGATTTCTGCTAACTGAAGCCAGTGTAAATCTCTGTTTTTTATGAATCTCACTTACATTTCGTGCCTGACTTGTGCATAAAACTTCCCCAGATTTATACAAGCCAACTCCATAAGTCATCCTCTTCCCAATCGGGCCCTATATCTTGATGACCTTTTAGAAACCAATGACTGCTTTCCTGTTGTTATCCATAATTGGAAAAGCACTAGAGATAAGAAAATTTATGGCAATGAGTGATCTACCTGCAAGAGACAATAAAGAACACTGGGCGGTGAAAGAACGGGAAGGAGAAATCCCACACACGGAGCGGCGCAGGCGCGGGGAACGCTCAGATGCACACACAGCTCCAGCTGAACTTCCCCTGGTTGTACTGAATCTCTCTCTCCTTGAGCCCTCAATTCCCCTGACCTTGCAGCCTCCACCCCACAGGACAGAGAGGCACCCCTGCATCTCAGTTTTCTTGGAATTTACTCACAAGTATTTAGGTTTAAGGTGAATGAAGCCTCATATAGGAGTGGGTTCACTCCCCAGGTGGATAATCCCATCCACACACAATCCCATTCCTCTAGGAAAGCAACCCAGGAGTGCAGTGTTCACACAGGGGGGTGGGCAAGGCAGCCCTACACATCGCTTTGGGGTTGGTCACAGAGACATTAATCACCTCACCACCACCCACAGCCATCCCTGCCAGCAGGAATCACTCCACACCAGCATCACTGACCTGCTCCTGGGCATCAAAAGCCCCATTCCCAGACTGAACCTTGGTTTGTTTTGAAACAAAGGCAGAAGTTCACTTGCTGCCACGTCCCTTCCCTGGCACTGCACAGGCTGGGGTGCAGCACCGCTGTGTGTGAGCAATGGGAGCTGTCTGTGAGGCACAGGTCCCAGTCCTGGAGGTTCCCAAGAAATCCAGGACATGCCAAGACTCAAGAACAGAAATGCTTCCAGTCACATCCACTTTCAAGCCAGAGTAACCCAGGTGCCCTTCTTGTCCCTAGGAACCAGAGGTGCTGAAATGAAAAGGAGCATTTTCTAGTGCCAGGGTGAGAAATCAGCCACCAGCAGTACTGACAGAGCTGAGGGTGGAGGGGAAGTCCAAGGTCTACAAAGCAGAGGGACGAAAATCTGAAAACAGGCAAATAATTTGTCCAGTCTTACTTTAAAAGTTGTAGGAGACTCCTATGAGAGGCAGCCAGGATTCAGGGGCACTGGAGGGGACAAAAGCCCCCTGATTCCTGCATCAGCTGCAGCACACATCCAGGCAGCCTTCAGGAAATCATCCAGCCCTTTCTCCTCTCCACATCTCCTACTGAAAAGTGGTTATAAAGGGACAATGCTCAGTCCCCATCACACTCATTCTCAGGTAGCTGGATGAGAGTTGCTAAAGCAGTTAAAAAAGTGGCTTTCAAAAGCTCTGCTGTCCCTTGAGACACACAGATACCGTGACCTGCACCCACTCTGATTGCTGTACAAGTGTTTCTGCTGCCCCAGCTTAAAACGGATTCTGGCCACAGCTCAGCTTTCTTATTTGCAGTCAGGAGGATTACACAGAACTATCTGTAATAATTAACTCCCGAGAGAGAAGCTAAAGTGAAAACAGTGAGAGCAAGCGGCTCAGAACCAGGGAAAAAACCCAACAAAACAACAGATGACAAATTCCTGGCAGGGGCTGGGATGAGGAGAGGCAAACAGAAAGGAGGAGCAGTTGTCATTGAGGACACCCTGGCAGGTCTCCCCTGCCAGCCCTTGCAAATAAAGATCTCTGCAGCTCCAGTGAAGGTCACTGGGTCTGTGCAGCCCAAGACTGCTCCAGATGCACCCAGCTTGCAGCTTTTGAACTGGCTCCCAGTGAGCTCTGCCCATTTTTGGGGGTATTTTCTTGAGGAATGAGGTGGTGGCAGCTCAGGGCTGAACATCCCTCCCTTGCTGGGCTCTCCTCCAGCTGCTCTCCCCCAGCTCTGCTGAATTCAGTCTGTGCCGAGGACATCTGTATTTTTGGATTATTCATTATGAATTGATTAGTTCATCCCACAGTCACCCTGATCATATTCTTCCTATGTACTAACATCTCAATGAATGAGCAGTCAAGTAGAAAATGAATGCATTAGTGCCTGATTGTATTACTAAGCTCTTGTATATGCTAACGAATGCAGCAGGGCTTAATTCAGCCCAATAACAAACAGGTAGTTGCAGAGTTGAGCAGCACAAGTGTCCAAATAAGAGTAAAACATCAAAAAAACTCTTAATATCTTTTGTGTTTAACATTCAAATTAGCTTTGGACACGAGTACTTGTTTGTGGAGAATTCTTTTGTCTGGGTACAGAGACATTTTCCTGCTAGGATTTTCACAATCATGACACCGAATCAGCCACTTTTGTCCCTGGCAGGGTAGAATTGATTACAAACCACCTAGTTAATTAAAAAAACCAGCTTGCATTCAGACCTGCTTTTTAGCAGAAACTAAGCTCAGAAAATTATTTTTTGTGAGACCACTGGAATTGCTATCTGCAGTAAAATATGCCAGATGAAGTTCTCTGCTGGGAACAGAGAAATGAAACTTTTTTTTCCCTTCCTTTTATTTTTATTTTTCATCATACTCTGTATGAGATAATTTCCTATTTCTACCCACAGCAGCTACAATTGTACATACAGAAAAGAAAAGCTCAGAGAAAGCACAAAAGGAACGGGTACATTTTCTGAGCAGGTTGGCCAGGCAGGAACTTTGTCCTTGTCCATTGACTTTACTGCGTGATGCAGAGAATAGCAGCTCTCTGGATCACAATCTGTTCATCAAAACTTTATGAGTAATAGATGAAAAAGTCTGGAAAATTTCCACCCAGGCTCAGGTTTGGCTCCCTTGTTCAGAGCAACCAGCACAGCTGCAGATGTGCAGAGCCCTGCAGTCCAAGCACACCCGTGGCTGTGGCTTTTGGGGGGCACAGAGCACACAGACCTGCTCGTGCTCCCCAAATTTACAAGGATATTTGCTCAGGGAGCTTTTCATGAGGATTTCTAGACAGGCTCAGATGGTGCAAACAACCATCCTAACAGGTTCACATTATCCCTCCTACCAGCTGGTTACCATTAAAATGTAACAGGGACAGTATTAAAAAAAGATAATTTTCTTCCTTCTTAGCAAGAAAAGAATCACCTAAACCACAAAAGACTCTGCAGCAGCTGTCAGAACAAGGCCTGGACAGCACCTCCCTCCACAGAAGGGTGGGCACTGACCCCTGCAGAGCCCATGGAGGTGACAATTCAGAAGAGCAGCAGCTGTGCCCAACACGACCTGAATGCAGCAGGGTGACCCAGCCGTGAGGCTGCATTTCTTAGGCAGCCTTGCTGGCTTAGGGGCTCGCACAAAAAGCCCTAAGAAATCCCTGCTGGATTGTACTCCTCTTGACATTGCTCCTAAAAGGGCCAGCAGCAGGCAGCAGGGCTGCAGAGAGGCCCTGGGCAGGGCTGGCTGCCCCTTCAGGAGGATTTTGGATCCCATACAAACCAAAGCTGTCAGTGGTGGTGGGTGGCCGAGCCTGGGACAGCAGCACTGACCCTCGAGCATCCTCACCCCCTGCTCCTTGCACCAGAACCAGGAATGCCAGGAGCCACATGGGCACGGCCTCCCCCTGCCACTGACCCAAATCCCTTCTGGGGGATTGCCCCTAGCAGGGGAATTTGGCTGCTCCTTTGACTCAGCCATGGGCAGCTCCTCCTGACATCAGCCCAGGGAGATTTTAACTTCCCCTCTCTGATGAGCCTTGGCTGTGCGGAGGTGGCCAGACCCTGTGGCCAATGACCTCTCCTCCCACAGGCAGCAGGACATTGTGGAACTGAGCACTCAAATCCACTGAGCAGAGCCTAAATTAGAGCCTGCAAGAAGTGCCTGTAACAACCTGAGTGCAGAAGACTGACTCATCCCTGTGTTTTCCCCAAGCACAGACTGTGGCTGTTTGGCAATAGACCAAAGAAAATGACAGTATAAACTGCCAGATCCCAGCAAATCTCTTCTTTTGCTGCCTCTGTTTTTCACTTCCAAGAGGCAGAGTTGGTTTTGTTGCTATCCCATAGAGAAGCCTCATTCTCAGGTCTAAATTTGGCTCTCCCATCTTCTCTTCAGTAGGCAAAGTGACAGAGGGATTGGTCTCACAGATTAAAAAGACTCTCTCCAAGAGTCAGTCAGTCCCATAAATGCATTTTGGGTCTCCTCAATCAATAGAAGGACACGTGGGCTTTGCATCCTGGCCCTGGGGAGCACGGATAAGGACTATTGAGGTTTTGCTGGGGGGTCCCACCACCACCACGTAGGAATCCTGCTGGTTGCACCCAGCTTGAATCACAGAATCACCAGGATGGGAGAGACCTCCAAGATCATCGAGTCCAACCCATGCCCCAACACCTCAACTAAACTAAACCATGGCACCGAGTGCCACATCCAATCTTTCTTTAAACACATCCAGGGATGGGGACTCCATCACCTCCCTGGGCAGACAATTCCAGTACTTCACCACTCTTTCCATGAAAAACAGAAGGGAAGGTTTAGCACCTGATCCACTCCACAGGTGACAGAGTCCTAACACAGGCACAAGGGAGCAAAGGCTGCCAGAAATGCTGCATTCTTCAGCCTTTCTCTGCCTGGGGAAGAGATGTGCAGGCTTAAAAAATACATGGCAATGGTCTGACTTAAGTGCAGGTGAAAGCTGCTGGGCCCCAGCTCCCAGGAGAGCTCTGCAGGAGCAGCAGGAGTGGCCACGGTTCAGACTTCCCTGAGGATTCCCAGGTATAAAATTGAAAGGTTTACCCCAGAAATAAAACTGAAAGCTTTATCCCAGAAAAGGGCTCCAGAGGTGCTGACTTCTCGGGGCCTGGGGCAGAATTAGTCCTGAAACAGGGTGTTAGCTCAGGGAACACCCCTCACTCCCTGCAGCATCTGTCAGTCCTGCTGTAAGGCCAGCAGAGATCCCAGGTTTGTAATTCGGGCATGTTTCCTCTAAGAACCACAGGGAGACCATTCACTCCTCTTATACAGCCCACCAAAGAGCCATTTGTGATAATGACCAAACTTGGTTTCATCTTGGAAATCTTTAATAAGCTCCTGTATATTATTGAAGTTTTAATGGAGCTGGAGAAAAACCAGAAAAAATACCACAGACTATATGAAGATGCTGGTTCTGTTTTCTGTATTCAGAATAAACCACTACTTTAAATGTTTTAGTCAATATTTGCTATGCTTCCCCATACACTCAGAGAAGTTTGTGTATTTTATGTAATATAAAATTTCTAATCACTATGAGAGTCTCCTCCAAGGCATTTACACATGCAAGAGTGAAACCTCATCACTCTTCCTTTCTCTGGGAGACAGGAGGTGAAACTGGAGATCTCCTCAGTTGCACATGCTGAGTAAAACATGTGCTTGTCAAATTTGTTTATCTGCAGCACTTTTGTTTGGAAAGATCAATCTGAGTGCAGAATCAACCACTTTTTTTTCCCTTCTTTCTACAGCCATAGAAGAAAAAAGAATACAAGAAATAGGGAAAAGAAGCAGTGATGACCCCATTGCCATTCCCCCAGGATTAGCTGCTCCTCACAAGTCTGGCCTTTTGCTCTCTCACGAGGGCAGGGAGCAGGAGGAGGCAGCATGCACCAGCCCTGGGCAGGGAGCTGGAGGAGGCAGCATGCACCAGCCCTGGGCAGGGAGATGGAGGAGGCAGCATGCACCAGCCCCGGGCAGGGAGATGGAGGAGGCAGCATGCACCAGCCCTGGACAGGGAGCAGGATGTGGTTCATGAGCTGTGTGACAAGGAAGGGACAACATTTGATGGGACATGACTGGGACAATCATTTGGTCTTTCCAAAGCTGGATTCCTACTGGAAGAGGGTCACCAAAGCAGTTCATTTTCCTTCCCTGGAGAGATGCCATTCTCTCTTCCTGGTTGAGGGAGGATTTCCAAACCTCTGTGAGGGACAGGGACAAGGAAAGGAGGATGGGACCCTCCAAGTGCCCCTCGACATAAGCACACAATGAATGGTTTGCCCATCTTAGAAATACTTTTCCTCACCCAGACACAAACAGAACCTACCTGGTAACTCTATAGTCCCAAGACTTGTCCTGTACAAACAGGATAAGCTTCTCCATAGAAATTATCTCCTTGACATTAGCTGGGTGTTCCTGAGCCAGAGGAACAAACTCCCTGGAGAACGGTGATAAAACCTCTCCAGCTGCTGCCAGCAGCCAGGTTATCAAATGTTTATGGTAATCAAAGGGACATGGTGATTATATTTGACCCCAGTGGGTGAGCACGAGTATCAGGCAACCTGGGCACAAGTACTCACGATTATGAGCTCCTGGACTAATAAAGCCAATTAGATATAAACAGAGGCATCAGTAGCAAATGGAAGCAGGACCTGTGTTCCCAAACACACCTCTGCCAGTGGAGTGTTTTCATCTTTCCAACCAAAGCTGCTGCAGATAAACAAATTTGACGAGCACACGTTTTACTCAACATGTGCAACTGAGGAGATCTCCAGTTTCACCTCCTGTCTCCCAGAGAAAGGAAGAGTGATGAGGTTTCACTCTTGCATGTGTAACTGCCTTGGAGGAGACCCTCATAGAGATTAGAAATTTTATATTACTTAAAAAATCAGTTTATAATGTCAGGAAAGTCTTGTCTTGCTTCGCCAGGAAACAAGGTACATAAGCAAACCATCCTGTAAAATCTGCAGGAGTTGTCCAAGCAGCTCAGAAAAGGAACACAGGGCTGGGCAAAGTCAGACAAACAGGCCTGCAGACAGATGTTTTGTATTAACAGACCAAAAAAAAAAAAAAAAGGAGAAATAAAAACAAAAACAGCATGGCCTAAAAAACAAAAAAATCCCCAAAACTATTTGTTTTAACCTGTAAAAAACATCTCTGCAAGTGTCCACACACACACATCCAGCCCTGGAGGCGTTATTTGGAAAAACAGATTCCACTACAGAGATCTCTAACCCATTTCCTATTATTTCCAGTCCCTATATACTCAGTTGTATCCAGAAGTCCTCACATGGATCTAAAAAATACCCCTGCCTTACCTCTGCACTGCTCAGAGTAGCAAGGCCAGGCATGTTACTCAAGGACATACCTGTATATTGTTCAGAAACAGGAAAACAGACATAAACTATTTAATTCTTTTGTTATCAGTCATGTTTAGTCTCCAGAGTTACTTTTCATGACCTGAAGGAGCTCATGTCCTCGGAAGAGCTTTCACAAAGCTGGAAAGAAACACGGGGTGGGAAACGCCTGCTCTGGATTTCGTACCAACGCTCTTGGAGCAAAACACTTTGTTCAGGCAAGAGCTGGGAAGCAGGAAGAGAGGCACAGTGAGAGGATCAGCTGTTTTGTCCAACAAGATCAACTCATTTCATCCAAAAGGAAGAGTTGGGACCTACTGTTATGGGCAGCAAGTGGGGTACAGTCCAAAATACCCACAGGGGGATGTCCAACACATGGACCGACCTCACACACCTTCAGGGGGTGTTCCTGGTTGTGCCACCACCAAACAGGACCATGCAACCCCACAAGGCACGTGGCCAGCTCACTGGAGTGTGAACCAAAGGAGCCCTTTCTTCGGGTCTCATGACCACTGGAGGCAGCAGCACAAAGGCCACACAAGGCTGGCCATGACAACAGGAGAGTGGGGAGCCCAGAAAGTGATGGCTACACCATATTTGTGGCAGAAATGGATGGCTGCTGCTGTTCCTGTGCCCAGATCAGGATCTGAAGCAGCTCAGATTCCTTCAAACCTTTCAAAGCACCCCTTTCCCCATGGTGCTCCCAACACACACAGCCAAATCTCTCGGGTGGCCAGGGAATAAGCACAGAGGAACTCGTCCAAAATTTGACCTGACCCCAGCTGGCACAGGAGCCACTTCCCAGCCCTTCAGCATCTTCCTGAGTCCAACTGAAATCCTTCAAAGTCCAGGGCTTTCTGCTCCTCCCTGGACAAAGGCATAACCAGCAGAGGCTGGGGGCCAGGCAGAGGAGGCCAACAGCTCGGCTGTGGAAAAGAGGACACAGGTTGTTGGTGGTGTTCTGGCGCGTTGTTTTTATTTTTTCTTCTTTCTGAGGAGCTGTAGTGTCATCTTGTTTTATTTCCTGGCACTGCAGGCTGCTGGCAGGATGACTTGGTTGCCAGGGAAACCGCTGGGAAAGTGCACGGGGCTGCTGCCCGCATCTGGGCACCGAAACCGCGGCTGGATCCCGCTGCCTCCAGCCCCGCCAGGCCGGGCTGCAGGGAGCAGAGACAGCAACCAGCCCAGCATCTGCTCCCACACTGCCCACAGCAGGGGCTGATCTAAGTCCCAGAGCCTGGGAGAGAGCCCTGCACAGGGTGTGCAGCCAGCCCTCGCTGCCAGCAAGGACAGGGTTAGCCCAGCGCCTAAGGCAGGCTCTATTTTTATTATTTTTTTTATTTTTAAATCACTGCCATTAGGAGAATTGTTATGGTTGGCAATTTGCAATAATCAATTTGAAACCACAGTTTGATTAGTTAATGCACTTTCTGCTGCTCTCTGCTCTTAATTTGATTGGGAGGAGAGAGGGGGGATTTTGTTTCCTGGTTTGTCACAGTGCTGGTTCCTGCATGTGGTGACACATCCCTGCTCCTCTCTGGTCCCGTGGGGCTGTGGCATGTCCCAGCCAGGTACAGGACAGGCTGGATGTCCCCTGCCTTGTCCAGGCAGCCAGAAGGACCATCCCTCCCCACACCCCCCTTGGGTTTGGCCAGTTCTTTCTGCCTCCCCAGCTCCACACAAAGGGCTGCGGGCAGGTGGGTGGGCAAGGCAGCTCTGGAGCACAAAAGAAAGCCGAGCATCAGCTCCAGAAATATCTGTAATACACGAAAATATCCAAAATAAGCTCCAGGCAGGCACTGCTCTTCGCACTTGCCTGTAATACATGATTATCCTGAAGGTTCTCACTTCAGTGCCTACACATTATTCCCACCAACAGCAGAGGGAGTAACAAAGCTGGAGGAGCATCTACAGGAAGGAAGAGAAGGAAATTCATTTTCCTCTCCCTTTCATGATCTATCCAGACTCCAAATACCTTGCTATAATCCATATTTTTCCATGGAACCTGCCCAACCTGCTAAAGCAATGCAGGAATCCCCAGTCAGCTCTGTTAGAAGCAGACACAGGTGTGCCCATGCTAATGCCCATCTCCTCTCCAGGGTATCCCATGGCCTTGCTGTATTCCAAACCAAGGCTGGCTGCATGGCTCAGGTCCCCCCACAAGCCCCAAATCCCAGCAGGATGATGCTAATGCTGAACATCAAAGAGACAACACCCAGCCTCAGGAAACCCCAATGTGGAGCTGCAAAGCACCCAGCAGCTGTGGCTCCAAGGCTCACAGGGACCTGGGCAGCCACAATCCTCCCAGCTTCAGGAAAAGCTGTGTCAGCCACTTCAGAAAGGCCTTTCCACCTTAAAAATGACACTATTGTGACACAACAGATCTTTACCAAGCCCTCCAAACCAAGCCAGGTCTGAAAAAAAGATTGATTCCTGTTTGAGAAGAAAAATGAAGCACAAACCAAACTCCTTGGACTTGCACATCCCAAATTGTAGAGGGGGGGACCCCAGACTGTGCAGGGGAAATTCCAGTGCTGTGAAGGTGCCAGAGGTGCTGAGTCTGTGTTCAGCACTTATAAACCCCAGATCAGACTGGTGAACAGAGTGGTTAGCAGAGAACCAGGGGGAATATTCCCATCAATTACCTTTTACTACGTCCCCACCGAGGTGACTCAGGCACTGACAGAGCGCAGAGAATCCCAAATCGCTCCTCTCCACAGCAAACACTGTAACTTCCAAGAAGTCAGCTGGGGCCACCCAGCTCAGAGCTATTTTCTGCCTCCGTCACTCACGCTGTCTCTTAGAGCTCTTCACTGCTGCTCCTTCCTTTCCCTTCCTGCTCACACTATTCCCATTCTAGGCAGCTTCCTCCACCCACCTCTCCCCGTCCCCAAATCTCTGTGTCTGATGATCTGTTCCCATCTCCTCGGTTATTCTCGGCACCATGTACCAAAGATACACCCAGCAGAAAGGCTGTGACGCTCCCCTCCGCTGCCCTAAGTGAGCCAGTTTATTCTGTGCCATTAAAGGGAGAGGAAAAACCCAACAAATCCATTTTTTAAAAGGCTTTATACATCCCACCTGCTCGTGGAGCATCCTTGGGACAAATCTGGATGGTTGTGACTGACGTTACCTGGTGCAGTAATTAGAAGCTGTATTTACAGCCTTGCCACCATTTTAATGCTGTTTTGCATCTGTTGTGCTCTCGCTTAGAGAGTAAATGTAGTGGGGAACATCTGTTTCCTGCTGCTGGCTCAGGCAGCGTCCTCGGCCAGCGATTCCCCTCTGCTGCCGTGGGCTGTCATTATTTCAATTAGCACGGCAGGGACGTCTCCCTGCACCAACAGGTGCCAGTCCCGGGCCACATTTCTGAGCAGAGTGGAGGTTTGAGGTGACCCCACTGGCATTTAGCTCCAGGCACCCCCAGGACTCCTCTCAGCCCGGGGTCTCTGCTCCCTTTCCCTCCAAACCCCAGCCACTGGTGTGTTACTTGGTGGGTTGGTGACCTCACAAAAAGGGGTGAAGATAAAGCAGAGACATTTAACTCCTCCACCTCTCTCTTTATCCCCCCTGGGATGCCTGGAGCCCCAGGCTGGAGGATCCTGGCTCAGGGAGTGATAAGGCCCCAGTTAGCTTTGAAATTGTACAGGATTTGCTGCTGCAGCTGAATGCATTTAAGACAATGGGGGCTGATAAGATTCATCCCCGGGGACAGAAGGAGTTGGCTGATGTTGTTGGGAGCCCTCTCACAGTTTCCTAACAATGATCCTGGGAGCCCAGAGCAGTCCCAGCCAACAGGAGGCTGGCAAATGTCACTCCAATTTTCAAAAAGGGCAAGAATGAAAACCCTGGTAATTATAGGCCTGTCAGCCTCACATCAGTGCCTGGTGAAATTATGGAGAGGATCATTCCAGGAGTTATTGAAAAACACTTGAGAGACAATTCAGTCCGTGGACAAAACCAAGGTTGATGAAGGGACAGTCAGGCCCGACACCTCCTGAATATCCTTTTATAACAAAATTACCCACCCAGTGGGCAGGGGGAGGCAGTGGGAGTGGGCTTTGGGGATTTTAGCAAAGTTCCTGATGCTGTCTCTCACAGTGACCTTCTGGACAAAGTGTCCAGCAGGCAGCCAGACATGGACAAAGCAGCTGGTGAAGGGTCAGGCTCCAACAGCAAATGGGGTAACATCTGCCTGGTGGTGGAGCCAGTCAAGGCTGTTCTCAATTTCAGAGCCCCTGCTCTTGTGTTTTATCAGTTTCCTGGACAGGGGAGATGAACCCAAACTAAGTAAACTTGCCAACAGTGTTAAATGAGGAGGTGCAGTTGATTCCCCTGAAGGTAGAGAGGCCTTATGGAGAGACCTTGCTACAGCAGAGCTCTGGGCAATCAGCAATTGAATTAAATCTAACAATTTCCACACTCTGCACCTGGGACTGTGCAAACCTGGATGTACATATAGAATGGGGGACAAGAGGCTGGAAAAGCTGGCTTAAAGCTGCATCAGGGGAAGATCTTATTGGCTGTGATGAAAAAACTTTTCACTGAGAGGGGGATCAAGCACTGGAACTGCTCCCCAGGGAGGGGGTCACGGCCCCCAGCCTGCCAGAGCTCAAACACGGAACTGCTAATGCTCTTTGATACTTCAAGGTTGCTTCAAGGCAACTTCAAGGTTGCCCTGTTTGGAGCCAGGGGTTGGACTCTGATCCTCACAGGGCTCTTTCAAACTTGGGATATTCCAGAATTCTCTGCTCCCACCCAGCTTAGAAGTGCCTTGGCAATTCTTCGAGGGTACACGACTCCCCTCCAACGAGCAGTGCCATCAGCTGTCATCAGAAGGAGGGGCTTTGAGACAGCAAATCACTGCTGAAATGGTTATTCCTAGGCACATTTATCTCTTTTTTCAAATCAGTTAATCCATTCTGATGCTGCACCCAAGCCAATGCCACCAGCACCTTGAGCACACTCAGCCTGTGCCACGAGAGGACTCCCCCACCAGCACTACAGGCCTCCAGCTGCCCCTTTCCTCCCCAGAGCCTGCAAATAACCTATAGAGGCTCTGCTGAAAAGCACATTTCTGAAAAGCCATCCCCAACCATGTCTGTATTGAGGATGTAAATCCACGGTCTCGTTTTGCTGTCTCATTCCCAGTCCGTCCTCCCATCCTGCCCCAAATGTTCCTGAGGCATCTGTAAAGCGGGGAAATCTCAGTGCCAGAGCTGCCAGAGCTTCCACAAAGGAGCCAGGCTGTTGTCTGACCTGTCTTCCAAGAGGAAAACTGCGGCCCATGGAAGGGAAGTGGCTGGCTCCTGTCTGGCCAAGCTCACCCAGAGGGTTTCCAGCAGCCTCAGAGGTGAGACCGAGGTCTCCCATCCCTGGCCCATGCCCAGAGCCCATCTCCACAGTTTTCCAGGCAGCTGGAGGCTGATGCTGTGCCCTTTATCTTCCCATCCTCTGCACTTCCCTAGCCTAGTCCAGGAACTTGTCTGGATTAGAAAAATGATGTAAATGCAGCCAAAAAGCATTTTTAGATCACTGCACTGACACAGGTATGGACACAGTCCTCCTCCTTCTGGCTTCAGCTGCTCCAGGCAGAACTGAACCAAGCTAAACCAGCTCAAGAGCACCTGCTTGCTCAGGGTGGAGTTGTGTGGTCACCCTGGGCCTGGTTTTCCCAAAGCAGGGCTCAGACAGACTGATGAGGCACGGAGGGAGAGCTGGCTGGCAACGGGCTGGGGAGGGCAGAGGAGGGGGCAGCCTGGGCTTGCTCTGCCAGCAGAGAGGTGGTGTCAGATCAGAAGGGTTATCCTGGATCTGAAAGGTCAGCCTTAGGTCGTGTTTGGGGAACCAGGGCCTTTTCCAGCACCTGCCCCCTCCAGCAGTGGGTCTGCTCCTCCCTCACTTCTGACAGCCCTGCAACAACACATGGGGTGAGGAAATCTGCCTGAAGAAGCCTCTGTAGCTGGACCAAGTACCAAAGCAGATGTGAAGAGACCTTCCTGCAGCTCTAGGATTTGCTTTCCACGAGCAGTCTGTAGCCAGACCCTTTCCTGCTTTAGGCTCATTGCCCTGGTCCATCTTCCCCAGTCAAACCGAGCTGTTCCAGGCTGGTGCTGCCTCCCCATCTCTGCACATCAGCACTGGGCACGACAGCTTCCCCAGGGCAGGGCTCTCCAGGCAGCTCCACACCCCAAACCACTGCTAGTACACAGCAGCAGCTTGAAAATGCACCAGGAAAACCACTCTGCTCCTCAGCACATTGAAGGAGAGCCGGGGTTGTGCAGGTTTTTTGTACATTAAAGCCAACAGAAGGTTCTTAGCTTATTTAGGTCAATTAACTACAGCTTTCAAATTAAGTTCTCATCTCATTTTACAGACAGGCTGTAAGCAAAGCGTAAAAAAAGGGTCAGCTGAGGAGAGCAGAGCCCAGGGTTTCCAGACAAATAATTTAAACCCAAAGGGTAGAAACAAAATTGAGATCAAAGGAGAGCACCTAAACAAGGTCTGCTGCTTCGCCCACTCGCTTTTCCTTTGCTCTGTGCACCAAACTCGAGCCAGAAGAAGGTAGAAGAGGCAAGATGAAGGGCTGTGCAGGGGAAGCCATTTGTGGCACACACCACCACATTTCGTTGGTCTCCCGGAGCCGGGAATGACGGTCCATATTCTGGAGTGCCATCTACTGGCATTTTTGTCTCCTCGCTGTAAATTAAAGCCAACCCCGGTGTTAGAAGGGCGGTCAGGTTGCAGTCAAGCACTTGAAAAATGCCAGAATCCAGATAACCCCGGCCCAGTCCCCTTGTACAGGTGCACCACAACACACAGTGGAATAATAAGATCATGGAGCAGTTTTTTCCTGCAGGAAAAAGCCCCTCTCGTACAGCAGATGGAGAGTGCTCTCTTAATGAGCAGCTATTCAATATTTTTCTTTATCCTCATCCTTCAATATGTAGTCCTGTGTCCTGGCCATGGCATGCTATTGAAGTCCTGGGCTAAATAATGAGCTATTAATTTTCTCCTGGGCTTTCACAGCATTTATTATCACAGTATCCAAGTGGTTTGCAAACATTAATTTGCCCGAGAGCAGCCCTGCAAGAGAGTGGAATTATTCTCGTGCAGATGGAGAACTGAGGCACAGAGTTTAAAACCAGAGGGTACCCTGGGGTTGGGTGCTCGAACTGAGATGCAGAAAGGACCCATTTCTCAGAGCTGTACAAGTCACAGCTTTTTAGGGCACCACATCCACAACCCCCACCTCTGGCTGTGAGGCCCCAGCTTTCCCCAGCCCATCTGGCACCGCAGCTGGGAGCGAGCAGCTCTGGGGTGCATCTGAGATGAAGCTTCTCCACATTTTGTCTGAGACTGCTGCAGTCCCCTCCAGGCTGCCCCAGCAGCTCCAGAGAGACCCAGTGCCCCAGGAGCAGCACATCCCTCTGAGATGGTCACCTCTGAGCACAGCCTAAATTATCACTTCAGCCTGGGGCAGCCAAATTTACACCTACTGTGGATCATCCCAGAGACCATCTCTTCCCCAAAGCACAACCCATCACAAATCATTTCCTCACACACCTCTGGCAAGATGAAGATTTGGGTTAGAAGACCAGAAATCACAGCAAAAATGTGCCAAAGGAGGGGAGAGCAGGAGCAGCACAGGCAGACTGGGGCCCTGCCACCAAAGAATAACAATCCCTGTGGATTTGGAAGAGCCCATAAATGCAGGACTAAGGGAGACAGCAAAAAGCTCATCCATATTCCCTGTCCAATGGGAAAAAGGTGTTATCCCACCTCTAAATCCAGTGAGCAGCATGACCCAGCCCATGTGAGCAGTTACACCAAGCCCAGACCAGGACAATGGTACCAGGGCACGTGGTCAGACCATCACAGCAGCTCTCCAAGCTTCAGAAGATGCAAAAGAGATCCAAAACAGAGTCAGCAAGTCACAGGTAAAGCAGGGGAAAGGATAAATCCCTTCCTGACACCTATTGCTCCCCATGCAGCCCTGACATCAATCAGGCTGCAGCCTCCACAGCCACCCAGGAGAAGGAGAGCTCAGGCAGTGACTGCCCTCGAGTGTGGAGCTCAGACCAGCTGCTTCACATCCCCACGTTTTTGGTACAGGCAGAGCTTCAGTTCCCCTGCTCCAGGGCTGGTGAATCTCATCGTGGCCAAAGCAGCCATTCACTCTGCCCTGACGGGGCATTTCCAGCCCCTGATCTGTTTTCATTTCACCCAGAAGAATCACAAGACCATTTTGGGGACTAGAAGTCGATGTTTTGTGTTGTATTTCGAGAAGGAAGAACTACTCATTTACATCATGACAATATTAAATTTCCTTTTTACTTTTCATCCTTTCCAGTGCCTTACCCTCCTAAGATCTTATTTGCATTTTTGATCAGACCCATACACCAAGAGAAAGCCCTCAGGGAGCTGGTTGTAGCAGTGCCCAGGTCCTTTTCCTGGGCTGAATCAATTAATTTGCACCCCTGGGAATAAAATGGATTTTTCCTGGCAATGTGTACAATTACTCCCAGTTTTCATTGGTAAGAGAAGGGGAGACTGAGGCTTTGAAATGCAAAGTTGTCTGTGCAAATCATCATCTCCAGCAGCAAGAGCTCCCCCCTCGTGCTGCGATCCCAGGTGAGGCAGCATCTCACCTGTGAGGGAAGGAGCTCTGCCTCTTCTGCCCTGACCTGCCCACACAGAGTCCTCCAGGCTCATCCTTGCCCTGGGTCCCTGGGGATCAGCGACGGCTCTGCCAGAGGAGATCAATGGGATCCTTCAGTAAGGGACCAAACCACCCTGTGCCTTCCCAAAACACAGCAGCATCCCATAAAAAAGGGCACGTGGCTCATGTTGCCCTTGCAGGGCTGTCCCAATTTACTCCCCTTAACTCCACTGCCCAGGTGATTTATTATTTTGAACTTCTACCTCAGAGTTTGAGCCCACAAGGCTCTTAACCACATCCCCAACACGAAGCACAGCAGTAGGAAAGCCTGGCACAGGGACTGTCTGGGGGTTTCAGCCCAATTTGCTATCCTGAGATTCTCTAGCTCAGCCTTCTCCTGCATCATTACATTTAGGTTTGTTTCCTTTTTTTTCTTGAGTGCATAAACGTGGATGAAATCCATCCTGAGCTGGCAGCTGGGAATAGGTTTTCTCTTACCTCACACTGGAAATATTGTTGCTTGATAGGAGAAGAGAGGAAGAAAAGCCTGGTGTGGTCTAATACCTCCTGCAAGTGGCAGCCAGTGCTTTATGGACCCCAAAAAATCTTCTTGGGGTGCCATAGATAAAATGCTTTTCCAGGTCTTGCCTGGCATGAGAGCTGAGCCACCTCCTTGCCCCAGAGCCCACACAAAGGCAAAAGTGCTTTTAGAAATGTCCAAATTAGTTAAGGGTGTCACACTACAGCCTTGATAATCTCCAAATGCAAATGCTGCTGATTAACCACCCATATTGTCCCTTTCCCCACTCATCCTGACTTTTTAGTTCCTCTCATCCCCTCCTCCCTGTTCTCTCTCTCATTTCCATCTCATGCTGCTTTCCTCATTTTCCTGCCTCTTCTCCAGCAGCTGTGAAGGGTTTTTGAGGGTTTTCAGGTTCCCTTCCACCTGAACAGCTCCTCTCCCAATCCCATCCTTTCCCAGAGACACCAACACCTTCCTCTCGTGCTTTCCTGGGCACTGGAAGCTTTTCCCAGCAGCACCACGTCCACCAAGCAGCAGGGAAGAGCTGCCAAAGGCAAGGGCCAGCAAGAACTATTAACCTAAAACCCACCAGGCTGGGCACAGGAGGCTCCCACCGTGGTTAACTTTATTTCTGGTTACTCACACGAGTGCCAAAAGGAGCTCCAGGAAGCACGTCCTGCAAAGGCACTGCCCAGGGAGCTCAGATAACCCTGGCTGAGAAACTTTGGGGTTTTCTGGTGCAGCCAGCCCTGAGCAAATATCCCAGAGCCTCCCTTCCCCTCCTGCCTCAAAGCTGGAAGGAGCTTTCCAGGGTGTTTCAGGTTTTCTGTGATTCACCACAGAGGCAGAAAGAAGAACTCTTCTGCATTAAGGGATAGTCCCGGAGGGAAGGGAGAGCCCCAGGCTGCAGCACTCTGTGTGTGCCTCGCTTTTCCACTCTCAAGACCTAGGAGTGATCCCAGCCACCCCTTCAAGGGACTGCGACGTCTCTGGGTACAGACAATCCTTCTCCACACCAAGCTCCAGCCTCAAGTGGAACACCTGAAAAATCAAGTTCTCCTCCTCGGACCAACTCCCCGCACAACCCCTAGGTTGAACTCTGTAGAAAATAGTTAATTAATCTCTCTTGCTGCGGCCTAATTCTCTTTTCAACATGTGGCTGTCACTTCCCTGTCATCACAGCTGATTTACAATGGGGTTTAATTAAATCCTCCGTACATTATTCAGCATTCTCTGAAGACAACACCAAAGCAGCCAAGGGTATTTAAAATGTCACCTGCTGAGACGTATCATCTCCTCCTAAATAAATATGACAGTGATCAAACTTTGGCTAATTACAGTGACTTCGTTATTTGTTTGTATGTTTTAATATTTAATTGCTTTCGTGTTCATCCAATTACAAAGCAACAGCAAATAGAAATTAACTTTTTATCAGCATGTTCCCAGCCCAGCTAATCAGCACTTCAAAGGCCAGACACAATAGGAGGCCATCCAACCTGAGAGCGCTTTACAATATATTCTCTGCTGAATGGACCGTTCTATTAAATTAAGGGAGAATTGTGTTTGTCAGGGCACTCCCAGCTCCCACCCGGACTCTCTTTATGTGGCCATTTACGTTGCAGCATCCTTGCGGCACGATTGTAAATTGTTTGTATTGCTCGTGGGGCTGTTATCCCGAGGTGACTGCGGGTGGCTCCACGTCACAGAAAATCCTGGGAAATCACTTCCCTCTGGAAGCTGGAGCACTCCCTTGCACGTGGGGAGCAGGGGCAGCACCACACAGAGGGTCCTGTCTGAAGTTACAGAGGAGCTGAGCCTCACTTTTCTCCCCCCAAATCTGAATTTTCCAGTGCAGCCACCACAGATGCCAGAGCGCTCCCACACCGTGCAATAACTTTAATTTCACGCCCATTCCCACGTGCCTGTCTCAGTTAAGCCCGGCTTGGCAACAGGAACGGGTCCATGGACTCCCATCCTTGCTGAGTCTGGCAGACCTGCACCCATTTTAGTGACGAACAGGGGAAAACAGCAGGAAAAGCCTGAGGAGTCACAGCTGATAGAAACAAAACTATTTCTGCCGGTGCAATGATCTTGCTGGCGAGCAGCAAACTATTCATACTGTCAGAAACACGGTGAAGAAAACAAGAGGTTAAGTGTAGCTGCTTTCCCCACCCACAGATCTCCCAGCAGAAGTGGAAGCTGAGTGCAGACAGAGTGATGTAGGGTCACAGAAAACAGATAAATAGCTCATGTGCCAAACAGCAGAGGAGGAATAGCCCCAGACCAGCACATGCATTAATGAGCTGCGTTAAAGAACTGCTCTGCACTGCCTCAGTCCTGCATTTCTTTGCTGTGCCCCATTATTACTGTTCAAAAAAGCCCAGGATTTTTTAGTCACCACAGTGAAATTCTAGACAAGAGACTACGAATTGTGCCATCAATTAATATGATTTTAGGCAGCAGCCTACATAATGATGATAAAGCACAACCTCCTTGTTTTAAATACTCAAATATCAAATATTCAAGCAAACAAACCTAACCCTAACCCTGTACATCCATAAACCCAGGCCAGGCAGAGGTGTCTCCCTTGGAAGCACACACAGATTTTGATGTTACAGCCCAAACATGCCTTGCTGGGTTTTGGAGCTTATCAGAAGCCTTTCTTCCTTTGTGCACACGAAGAAAATAAAGAAAAACACTTGCACAGTTGAAAATGGGACAAATTGAGAGGTTTCTTGCCACACACGCTGCTGTTTCTGAGAGGGTTGTACCCAACCCTCCCAGCAGTAAATGGAAACCTCCAAGAGCCCAGAGCAGCCACAGCTCCTTCACACAGATTTTGGGAGATGCCACAGCCCCTCTCACACCTTAATTCTTCCTGTTTACCCAAATCTACTGCAGTAAGTCCTCACATGAAAAAGTACAGCTCTACAGAAAATCTATTTCTCCAAACTCCTCTGCAGGAGCACCAAGACTCATCTCTGTCCCTGGAGCACCAGATCTGGTACCCACAGAGGCACCATCTTTCTGCAAAGGATGCAGTGACAACCTCACATTGAAATCTTCACATCGTTAAAAAAAAAGTATTCTGGTAGAAAAAAAAAAGTGCTTTTACCAGATGGATTTATTTTTTCTTTAAAACATACAAAAACAACCTCTGCTTTTTCCCCAGAGAAACAACTCCATGTTTAATTTTAGGCTTCTCTCATGAAATATTAAATGAACAAAGAAATGTGTTTGAAATACTTTGATTTTATTGAAATTAAATATTTAATTTGACTCAAAATGTTGTTTCAGATTTTTTTTTAACTTTTGCGAGTGGTTTCATTTGAGAAATCAAGACTTGCAGAGGTTTTCATGCAAACAGGAGTTCTGTTTTCTGCTGTCTCCAGTAAGGACTCATTCACTAAATTTTTCTCCACCACAGTTACATGGCTCATTAAAAAGACACAGAAATATTGGTCTCACACCAAGGCTGAAGCTGAAACACCTTTGATGGGGTCCTTTGAAACAGCTGGGCAATGGTGAGGGAGAGAGTTGGGGTTGGGAGGAGGAAGACTGAGAAGAAATGCAGAAATATGCATGTGAAGAAAAACAGGTACTTCCCACTTTGATGAAAAATCTGAGCATTTTGAAGTCTATGCACAAAGACTTCAGCAAAGTTGACTGCCAGTGACATGAGACAGGGAAGCAAATAAAACCCCACAAACTCCCAGTCAGAAGGATCTGTTTGGCAGCACAGAAAAGTAACTTTCTCTACAAAAGCAAGAAGATGGGAGGAAGTGGTCTAAGGGATTAAAAACATCTAATTCCAGACAAGTTCCTGATAGAAAGAACAAAATAACCTGATTTTCCTGGCCAGTCCCAACAACACCCAAAGCATTGCTCTCATCCTGCAAGAGCGATGGGGCAGAGGCTTCAAAGCCCTACCAGTACCAGTGTGGGGGTTTGTACTGAAAAAAACCTATCAGTTCATTCCCAGCAAAGTCCTGCTTTGAATCATTTCAATATCCTTTGCCCTAAGGGGAAAAACAGCTGGAGAAAGTCCTGAAATCATGTTTATATCATTTCCAACATGCAATTTATTTTCCTCCCTCGGCTTGGAGGGAATTTGTATCCCGAAGCTTAAGCTGACTGCATCTGTCCAACCCCAGCCAAAGCACAAACCCCAGGCTCAGCTCCCAAACCCAGCCTGGACCAAAGCAGAGGGTTCAGATGGCACAGCCTGTTCATTCTGCAGCTTGCTGATATTTGGAATTATGATTTACCAGCCTCGCCTGGGCCAACAATGATACTGATATTATTATTATTATTATTCCTGTATCTACATCTTAAATGTTTTCCAGGATGGCAAATACATCTCCTGCTCAGTTTTACTGCTTCGTTTCTGCATTTTTCAGCTCTGTGATAGATGGGGTGGCTGAGTACAGGGCTTATCTCCAGACTGCTGAAACTGTCATGTCATCAGAACTCAAGAAATAACTCCATGCTGGGGACAGCACAAAGAATCCAGTCTGCCCACAGCTTCCCATTTCTCTGCTCCCAGAGCTGTTAAGTTTTAATTTGGTCATTTTGTAGAAAAAAAATCCCAGAGCCAGAAAATTACAGGAGAATTTGAACTTTCCTTCCCTAAAGCCAGGCTGGGCAGGGCTTGGAGCAAGCTGGTTCAGTGGAAAGAGCCCTGGCCACAGCAGAAAGCTGGAACTAAGCGACCTTCAAGGTCCCTCCCAGCCCAAACCTTCCTGTGATTCCATGGAGAACCAAGTTTCTAACCTTCATGGCTGCTGGGGATTATTTCAAAAGGCAACACTAAAAGCTGAAAATCAAGGAGAAAGAAAAGCAAAACAGACCTATGATGGGGGAGGGGAAAAAATCCAAGAGGACACTCCACAAATTAAATGGCAGGAGTTGTTTTGGTCAGCACCACTGAAGTGTTTAGTGTGGGTGCTCCTGAGGGATTATCCAGGACATTTGGGATGGGCATTGGGGTTTGACAACTCCTGGGCACGCAGTGGGAAGGAACAACCCAAGGCAGGATGGCACTGGATGTGCTGAATGGGGCTGTGGGGCAAAGCCCTAACAGCGTCCACCTCACACAGAGGGGGAGAAATGTATAAACTCATTTTGATTTGCTCCTCCTGTGTTTCCATCCCCTTTTTCATCCTGTTCAGGTCTCTTAGGCCAGCAAAGTGTGAAAAGCAGCTTTGTCCAGCTGCAAAAGCCCAGGGAAGCTCCTCAGGACCTTTCTGCCTTCCACATGCGGGGATCCTCCTGCTGCACAGAGCCCCAGCCCATCCTTCACCTGCCTTCTGCTCCAGAAGAGGGAATCCCTGCTTCCCTCCCCCTCCTGGCAGGCTCAGAGCTGCCCTGGTGTCTCCATGGGGAGATCCATCCATGATTGGTGTTTTAGGACGAGCCAAGCTTCTGGATAAAGACAAGGATGTGGTGGATCACCAGGAAAAACTACTGAGACACAAGTGGTGAGTGAGACAGTGTCACACCCTGGGAGATGTGAATGACCACTGGAGATGTTCCAAAACCCTCTGGACACAATCCTGTGCCTGGGATGACCCTGCCTGAGCAGGGAGGTGGGACCAGATGATCCCACCTGGGGTTCCCTTCCAGCCTGACCCATCCAGGGATTCAGATCTCAGCAGCAGCTGCACACAAGGAAAAGCTCAAAAGGGGATCCAAGAGCACTGGGCTCCTCCAGGTAACACCCAGCCCCTCCAGCATCAGGCTCTGATGGTGCCCTCTGACATTCCAAAGCTTTTGGAGAAGGAAATGCTCCCAGAAAACCCCAGACAGGAACAGACTGATTTCCAACACACACAAAATTATATTAAAAAAAAAAGAAAAAAAAAATCAAAGCCAGCAGCTTGCACACAAGCCTTGCATTTGCAATTCTGATTCTCTAATAGGAAACAGCTCCCAGCTGGGGGAGGGGTAGACAGGAAATATTACAGCAACGTTATTTTGTTACACTAATTACCAATAATGGCACATACTAGACTACCAACCACAGTCAATTCATTTTGAAAGCTATATAATAATGTTTAGGATAAGGAATTAATTTTTATAGCCACTGAAGCAGATTTACTTGTACTGTAATGCTGATTTATTACAAATTAAATTTCTTAACTCCAGAAGTTTCCTTGGAGAGGCTCAGCAGGACCTGAGGGGGGACATACCCTGCTGCAAGGGGGGAATTCTGGCAGCATTAAGGTTCAGGTCAGAGTGTCCAGACCATTATTAACCCTTTAACACACATGCCTCTTTGGATGTGCCCACCTTCATGGGCAAATTCAGCCCACAGTGTGCACACAACGACCCAGTGGATGACTTTTGTCAAGTCAACTGATTGTGAAAGGGTGGGGTTCAATTTTTTTTTTATTGTATCATTTACAAAGGTAAAATTTCAGTGCTACAAGGGTTTATTGCTTTCTTCTTTTTCCCCCAGTGTAGAGAATTCCATAAAAGATTCATAAAGTGAAAACTTTGAAGTGTAGTCAAGAAGATACACTCATTAATTTACAAAAACATCCCTGGTGTCAATTATTGACTATGAAGAGGTTCAGATTGTCTCTCCCCCTTCCACGCAGGAGCAGTGCTGCTGGCTCAGACTTTGTGCAGAGCCAAGAGCAAGGCTGGGCTTGGGCACAAGACCAAGCAGGGAGAGTCCTCAGCAGGACTTCAGACAGGGACTAAATGTGATCATTCCTAACCAATCATTTATGAAATGATTGGGATAACTTCAGTTTCTTCACTCCTCAATAAGCATCCATCACTAGAGCCATGATCATCTGGGCAGGAAATCCCCAAGGCCTTCTCCTGCAGAGGCATTAGCTGGGCTGATCTTGGGAGGGTTTCTCTGCAGCTCTGGAGATCTGGTGTGTGGGTTGAGGATGAGAACAAAAGGGATGGCTGGGCTGAGCTCTGCTTCCTCCAGAGAGAGGTGATGCATCCATTCTGCATCCAGGGAAGGAACAGCCACCGTGCACCTGAGTGCTTGGGATGCTCAAAGCAAACACAGGGAGGGTACAGCAGATGGTGGGAGCAGAGGCTTGGGTTTTGGGATCCACCTCTTTTGGGTGTGCAGGGAATTTTGTGGTGTCCCACAAGGGGCACATATGGCCAGAGAAGGAGCTACACATCTCCATGAACCACACCAAGGGACTTCTGACAGCACCCAGCCCTGGGACCTTCATCCCTAACAAAACCCAATGGAAAATGTTCCTGCTACCCAGCCAGCCCTGAAACATTCAGGCAAACACCCACAGATGGGCACCCACCAGGGAGCCTTTCAGGGCACCGCTCAAGGACTAAGCTGAGTGCAGCTCCTCCTCATCCACATCTTGGAAGAGGGCCCCAGCCTGCCAGTCCAGCTCTTGACATTGCTACTCCTTTAAAAGAAGCCACTTATTCAGCCAAAGCCTTCCGACAGCGCCAGTGACAAGTGGCAGCCCAGCCCAGCAGCCAAGGCAGCTGGGGGGGCTTGCAGTGGTTTCTAAACATCGTCTCTGCACCATCTGATCTGTGCAGGCACCACACAAAAACCTACTCGGATTCCTTAGGAGAAAGAACAACGAAGCTGGAGCTGCTCCAGCTCCCGTCCTGGCTGGGAGCAGCTCCCGGCGCGCAGACGCGAACCCAGCATCGCAAGGAGAATTTGTCTGATGCCGCTTCCATGTTTGGTGCTGCGGGGTTGGTTCTGTTTTGTTTTTTAATGACACTTCTAGAGATCCCACCCCTCTAAGTTCCATCCTGGGAGGGAGATGCAGAGGGAGGAGAGTCATTAGCTCATCCCTAGCGCCTGGTGAGGGCAGAGAGAAGGGAGGAGGGGTTTCCTATGCTAATCCTGCACAGGCTGATCTCCCACCGATGCTTTCCTGTGCTCCAGGATAAATGAGACTTCCCTAATTCTTTCCCCGCTGCAAATAAACAGACGGGGAGCCTGCACCATGCGGCTCGCACTGCCCTATCCATCAGCGTGTCCCGACTGCAGGTAGCGGTGATTACAGCTCATTAGCGGCAATTACCGCCGCCGAGCTCGTAGGTGTTTTCCCCCAAGAACTTTCAGCAGCGCCAAAGCTCTTTGAAGGTTTCTCTGTGAAGAGCGGCTGTAGGAAATCCCTCCCCCTCTGCCCAGTAGTCAGATCTTCCTTCCAAAGGCCGTAGCCATCAGACGTAACAGAGCAATCACGAAAAATCACCGGAAAAAAAAAAAAATCCCCAACCCCGTGAGCCCGACGGATCGGCGATGCACCAGGTCTGTCCTCTCGGAACGCGTCTGCTCGGAATAACTCTTCTTTCTCTCTTTTGCTCCTCAAAAAGCTTCTCCTGCGGGCAAGCCGGCCTCCCCCCGCCCCTCCTCCAAACCCATAATGTAATTCACACAAAAAACCCCCCACACAACAGAAAAGCACATGTACAGTGGGTGCTTTTCCCGCATACAAAGTACCACGGCAGCGGACTGGGGGACGGACCCTTTGAGGAATTCATATGCCAGCCTTCCCAGTATAGCAATTTCATTCTGTCTTTGTAATTGTCTGATATTACATTGTTCCCTGCCAGAAGATTAATTAGCTAGTCTTACCCTCCAACATACCATCCCTCTGCAACCCTCAAGGAAGCTGGAGTGGTGCCAAGCCGCACGGATTTGCTATTCTGGTTGGCAGCTGCTACTGTCGCTGCAAAAAG
>VZTH01017711.1:170088-223907 GCA_013397815.1 Aleadryas rufinucha | reverse complement strand
AAAAAAAAAGAAAAAGAAAAAAAAAAAAGGAAGGGAAAAAAAAAGGCTCCTTTTGTCCCCAAGCAGCAGTTGCTGTGCCAACTGACCCCCGCATCCCCGGCCCTCCCAAAGCCACCACCAACGAGGTGGCCAAGTTTCAACGCCATGGGCCGGGCAGTAGGGAAAAATAAAAGAGCGGCAGGAAGCGGAAATTAAATTTAAAAAAAAAAATCAAGTAAAAAACCCCCCCACACCCAACGCCAAGCGCTCCCCACGCCCCGAGCCCCCGCCTGGTGTCATTACTCACGCTGGCTGAGCATGGCCGTGCTGTGAGTCACGGACACGTGCCGTGGGAAGGGCGCGAGCGAGGCGACATCCCAACATCAACATTCCCACATCAGCATCCCGACATCGACACCGACATCAGCACCCCCATCCCAGCCCAGAGCCACCTGCACACCCCGGCCCACCCTCAGCCCGTGCCCCAGAGGAGAGGGCAGCAGGGAGCATCACCGGCCGTGGTGGCTGCAGGGCACCACCGCCCCGGCCGGGGCTGTGCCGCAGCCGCTCTTGGCAAGGAGCCCGGCCCGGCACCGCCGTGGATCTGCTGCTTTTGTTCCCTCTCCATCTTCCCTCCTCACACACACACATGCTCTGGATCTCTCCATCTTACCCTAAACGTGGTGCCCAGGCAGGTGGGAGCTGCGTGGGTGTGAGTACAACACACCCGTGGTCACCATCACAACAAGCTGTGGGGGCACATGGGTTTTCCCTCTTTGTAGAGGGGAGGAGAGTCCAAAAACTGGGAGGTAAAAACCTGAAATACACTCACCTATCTAAACCCTAATGCACATCACAAAACCAGCTGACAAGCACATCATCGTTCCTTCCAGACAGTCCTCCAAAAGCTCTGTTCTGCTCAAATCACCCAGCAGTTCATGTTTGCTGGTTGATTTGCTGGTTTGCCCCATCAGCACCACAGGGCTCTCCAGCCGTGTCCTACCAGGGCTGCAGCACAGTGTAGCAAGATGTTTTCAGCAGAGGAGACACCACAAGTGCCAAAAAGTTGTGTTTAAGGTAAAAAATGAAGAAAAGGAGAGCAGGACCCCTGCAAAACCAACAGACACATCTCCAAGCAGTGAGGGGTGTACTGGACCCTGCGCAGCCCAGTGGGGTTTAGTCCCCAAAAACCACTGAGATGGACCAAACCTGGCAGCTTTGCCTCCTGCCCCTCATCTAGGCCAATTTGTGATTAATTTTTTTTTAATTGGGGCAGCTGTTGCAGGAGATCACCTTTCCTCCCCAGCACACGCAGGGGACTGGCACGGGGACAGGGAGCTGCGTTTGCTGGGCTCCAGAAGCCGTCCGAAGCCACCCGTTGCCGGGCTGTGGGAAACGAGCCCATATTGTCACGGGGGCTAATTAAGCTCCTCCACTAAGACAGCAGCTCCAGACTGTCTCAGCACCCGCCTTTGCTGGCAGCCCCCCTCCTCGGGTGCTACGGAAACGGGAATTAAGCGGTGATGAATGCAGTATTAATTAATTAAGAGAAGATGCACACGGAGGGGGTGGGAGGCAGGGGGTCTTTGCACTGTGGAAATTACCCGAGGAGGGGCCGCCGTAAATTTGGTTTTTATTGTTTTTGCTCGGGAGAAGGCTCCGGGGGGGACCTGTGTGCCCGGGTGGTGGGAGCGACCCGCTGGCACCACACCCACCCATCCTCCATCGCCGAGGAAAAGAGGATATCCCAAAAACACGACAAGGGAGGGAAGAGGCGCCCGCGGCTCCACGCCGCCATCTTCTCCCACTGCGGAGGCCGAATGCAAAATCAATTTTGCACACTCCGAAATGGCTGTTCGGGAAGGGTTTTCTGCTCTGGAGAGGTTAATGGGGAAGCTCAACCCAGCTGACGCTGGGGGGATGGATGCTACTTTTCAGTTTGCATATTGGGATTGTTTACACACATGATTAGCTGATATATTAAGCTTCTTAAAGGAAAAAAAAAAAAGATGGCAAAGCGCATAGTTTAGTTTTGATTTGCATTCCTCACCCGCTCTCTCCTTCACAATGCACCACCCGGAGAAGAGCAAGGACTTGGCCATCACTGCCAACAGCTGGGGTTTGGAGAAGGGAACAAATGGTTAAAATTCCATCGAGGACTGCAGTGTCCAGAGGGATTTGGCACATCCAGCCTCCCATCACAGCTCATCAGGGAAATGCTGGTCCCCGTCATGCGAGCTGGGGCAGCTCAGCCTGCTCAGAGGTGAGTTTTGGGCGGGTACCCAGCAGCCCAGGGTGGGCAGACCCTGCCCTCTGTGGGAAGGACAAGATCCCGGTGGGAAGCCTGCTCTGCCCAGCCTTGGCCAGCGGCAGCAGGGTGCTGGGGACAGGTGAGTGTGGGCTGCAGAGCCCACATGCAGGGGGAAGTGCTCAGCACTGCAGCTTTTCCTCTCTGCATGATTTTGCTCCTGAGGGCTGGGTGTGGTTTCGAGTCTTTTCTGTCTCAAGGCTGGAGACAAACACCCTGGAGATAACCACGGCTTTGTTTCATCACCAGCAGGGGCAGAGGAATTCAGCTGCAGACCCAGCTGGCACCGCCCTGGGCTAACAGGACAGGTACCTTCACTCCCTGGTCCAGAGACCTCCTGGGCATCTCCAGGACAGCCCTGCCAGGCGTCTCAAACCCAGACCTGACTGTTTTCTAACTCCTCACGTCACACACAGCAACACAAACCAGAGGTGTGGCTGTGCTTCACACAGCTCCACAGATCCATCCCTGTCTCCCAGGTTGTGCCAGGGTTCAGCTGAGCCACCAAACAGGCTTCACTCAGCACCTCTCCATACAAACTTCCTCCTGAACAATCTCAGCAGGATGACAGGCTCGGAAGTGTTTTAGGGGATCCCTTTCATAGACCAGGCTGCACGCTCAGGACCTTGTGCTGTTCCTCCAGCCCAGAGCCTACACTGCAGACTCAGTTCCTGCATCCCTGCTCCTTGGAACAGCTTTTTGGGATCCTCCAAATACAATTCCCTCGTGCATTTCCAAACACACTGGCAAAGCTCTTCCGACTCGCCATCCTTCTCCTCTGATGTGGTTTTAAAACCACACTTCTCCTTTGCTCCTTTTTTCCCTGCTGCAGGGATAATCCCTCCTTCCACAGCCAGGCACCACAGCAGCAACTCAGCTGCTCCTCTCTCCCTCAGCTTCCTCCCCAGCTCTCACCACCTGGGGTGTGTGATTTATACAACATCTCTTAACACCGACTTCTTCAACACAACTTTTCCTTTAATTACTTGCATTAAAAATAAAAATGCCAACCTATGCAAGCAACTGCTCTCATTACAGTATCAGCCCTCCAGCTAATTAATATCTGTTAGCTTTGGCTTATGCACCAGGACGCCTAAATCCAAAACACACAAGGCTGCCAAGTTACTTTGCAAACAGGAGAGCTTGCCTCGAAGAAAGGATCACGTTATCCACTTGCTTCTATGCAATCTCACTATAACCTTTACTTTCAAGGTCTTAGAAGAGAGAAGGAAAGCTCATCCAGCTCAGAAGAGATTGTGGTGAAACCAAAGGGGAAACCCAGAGGAAGGCCAAGAGAGAAACAGATCTCCAGAAGAAAGAGAAACACCACCTTTGCACCCACTCTCTTACACTCACACAGGCCACATGAGAAAGACTGAGTCTAAGAAAAATCAATCAACCAAAGAAAAATCCCAGCAGCTCCCAAGCCTCTCCCAGAGCAAAACCACACTTCTCCAGCCAGTAGAGAAGGAAAGGGAGCTGAACACAACCGAGCCCAATCACACCAACCAAACACACAAGCCCAAACACACACACCTCCCTTCGTGGTGCTGTGTGACTGCAGTGGGTGTCACTGTTCTGCAAGGTGACAACAGAGCCAGCAGCCTCGGGAGGGTTGTGCAGCATGGTGACAAATAAAGGAGCCACCCCCGGGGGTGCATGAGAGCTGGCAGGGTGGGAAGGTGGGCGCAGCCCTCCTGGGAGCCCCCGATAGCTCCCGAGTGTCAGCACACCCAGCACGGCCAAAGGCAGCGGGGTTGGAGCTGATTAAAAGCAGAAAAGCCTTGTGTAAACATAATGCATAATTAACCTGAGCAACACACTCACAGAAGACGTTATTGAGGTCAGGGAAGCATTAGAGCCACAAAAACAGCTCTGCCAGCAGAGGAGGGATGAGAACATCCACTGTTAAATTATTTGAATGCTCCTCCAGTGCAAAGGATAAAACCCGCTGGATCCTAAGCGGGACAAGCCTCCCCTCCAGGCACACTGTAGCAGGTTTCTTAGATCCTACTCCAAAACATTGGCTGGGAAAGGCCAGAAAGGAGAGCCTGAGGTGGACAAGTCCTTCTGAGATTTTCTGTCCATGTCAGGTCTCCAGCAGAGGTTACAGGGGGGATTCCTGCCCTGCTCTGTGTGTGTCCATGAGTGGGACACAGGGGTCTGCACGAGTCACCCTTGGCTGTGCTTGCACTTAGCTGAGACCAGCAGCCCACACAGGAATGATTCATCTCATCCCCAGTGCAGTCCTTGGGAGGGGGATTGTCCCTGGGAGGGGGATTGTCCCTGAGTGATCCNAAGCAGCTCCACAGATCCATCCCCGTCTCCCAGGTTGTGCCAGGGTTCAGCTGAGCCACCAAACAGGCTTCACTCAGCACCTCTCCATACAAACTTCCTCCTGAACAATCTCAGCAGGATGACAGGCTCGGAAGTGTTTTAGGGGATCCCTTTCATAGACCAGGCTGCACGCTCAGGACCTTGTGCTGTTCCTCCAGCCCAGAGCCTACACTGCAGACTCAGTTCCTGCATCCCTGCTCCTTGGAACAGCTTTTTGGGATCCTCCAAATACAATTCCCTCGTGCATTTCCAAACACACTGGCAAAGCTCTTCCGACTCACCATCCTTCTCCTCTGATGTGGTTTTAAAACCACACTTCTCCTTTGCTCCTTTTTTCCCTGCTGCAGGGATAATCCCTCCTTCCACAGCCAGGCATCACAGCAGCACCACAGCAGCAACTCAGCTGCTCCTCTCTCCCTCAGCTTCCTCCCCAGCTCTCACCACCCGGGGTGTGTGATTTATACAACATCTCTTAACACCGACTTCTTCAACACAACTTTTCCTTTAATTACTTGCATTAAAAATAAAAATGCCAACCTATGCAAGCAACTGCTCTCATTACAGTATCAGCCCTCCAGCTAATTAATATCTGTTAGCTTTGGCTTATGCACCAGGACGCCTAAATCCAAAACACACAAGGCTGCCAAGTTACTTTGCAAACAGGAGAGCTTGCCTTGAAGAAAGGATCACGTTATCCAACTTGCTTCTATGCAATCTCACCATAACCTTTACTTTCAAGGTCTTAGAAGAGAGAAGGAAAGCTCATCCAGCTCAGAAGAGATTGCCAGTGAAACCAAAGGGGAAACCCAGAGGAAGGCAAAGAGAGAAACAGATCTCCAGAAGAAAGAGAAACACCACCTTTGTACCCACTCTCTTACACTCACACAGGCCACATGAGAAAGACTGAGTCTAAGAAAAATCAATCAACCAAAGAAAAATCCCAGCAGCTCCCAAGCCTCTCCCAGAGCAAAACCACACTTCTCCAGCCAGTAGAGAAGGAAAGGGAGCTGAACACAACCGAGCCCAATCACACCAACCAAACACACAAGCCCAAACACACACACCTCCCTTCGTGGTGCTGTGTGACTGCAGTGGGTGTCACTGTTCTGCAAGGAGACAACAGAGCCAGAAGCCTCGGGAGGGTTGTGCAGCATGGTGACAAATAAAGGAGCCACCCCCGGGGGTGCATGAGAGCTGGCAGGGTGGGAAGGTGGGCGCAGCCCTCCTGGGAGCCCCTGATAGCTCCCGAGTGTCGGCGCACCCAGCACGGCCAAAGGCAGCGGGGTTGGAGCTGATTAAAAGCAGAAAAGCCTTGTGTAAACATAATGCATAATTAACCTGAGCAACACACTCACAGAAGACGTTATTGAGGTCAGGGAAGCATTAGAGCCACAAAAACAGCTCTGCCAGCAGAGGAGGGATGAGAACATCCACTGTTAAATTATTTGAATACTCCTCCAGTGCAAAGGATAAAACCCGCTGGATCCTAAGCGGGACAAGCCTCCCCTCCAGGCACACTGTAGCAGGTTTCTTAGATCCTACTCCAAAACATTGGCTGGGAAAGGCCAGAAAGGAGAGCCTGAGGTGGACAAGTCCTTCTGAGATTTTCTGTCCATGTCAGGTCTCCAGCAGAGGTTACAGGGGGGATTCCTGCCCTGCTCTGTGTGTGTCCATGAGTGGGACACAGGGGTCTGCACGAGTCACCCTTGGCTGTGCTTGCACTTAGCTGAGACCAGCAGCCCACACAGGAATGATTCATCTCATCCCCAGTGCAGTCCCTGGGAGGTGGATTGTCCTTGGGAGGTGGATTGTCCCTGGGTGATCCAGCCCCAGGTGCCCGGGACACCACATGCAGGTGGGAGATCCCAAGCTGTGCTTGTGACACACCCCTGAATCCAGAGGGCTCTTAGGCTTTGGGTACCTTTAAACCTTCACAGCTCTGGGCAAGGATGGATGGAAGTGCTCCCTCTCCATTTTCACTTCCTGCATCTTTCCTTTGCCCCTTCCCTGCCCTAACACCACTGTCACAGTCCCACGGTGCAGAAGCACCTTTCAGACCCTCCCAAATGGTGTTTGGGGCTCTAAGCTCCCAGTGATCTTCCTGATGCCAATTAAAACAACAGGAAAGCATCCCATTTGCCAAGGTCCATAACCAAACAGCCACAGGCATTGCCCTCCCCTCCGTTCCTGGCTTGCTGACAGCCACAGCAGCTGTTCCACATTTCCCACTTTTAAAAACTCCCGTTAAATCAAGGTCTCTTTTGCCAAAATCCAGTAAAACAGACTTCATGAAACATTTCATGGAGACCAAGGGCTGCCTTTGCCAGGCTGCCCCTCTCTCAGAAGATCCCAATGTAAATACTTGGGGCTCCCTCTGGAGAATTCTGCTCCCAAACATCCCACAGGCACAGCACCTGCTTGGGATTATCACAGCACCCCAGCAGGGTTTGTGGCAGTGGATTCACCTGGGAGGAGGTGAATCCACTGCCACAAATGACACCTCTCACCCCCACCTGCCCTTGGGCAATAGCTCTGATGCTTCCAGCACACACAGACTGGGGGCAGTGCCAGCAGCTCTGTGGGGCAGTGCCAGGCCATCTTCCTTTTCCAAACAATCCAAAACAATAAACCAGAATGTCCAGATAGTTCATTTTACAGCTAATTTAGTGATAATTGGGTATAATAAGTTTGGACTCGATGTATTTGCAGAAAACAAGTATTTTAAAGGTGCCAGGCTTCACTTGCTGAAGTGCCTCTCTGCTCCTCCAAGGGCCAGAAAGGCTCACTTGGGAAGGAGGGGTGCTCTCAGCCCAGCAGACTCCAGGAGAAATGCAAACACCAGCTGTCCATGACTCCTGGTGAATGCAGCAGCAATGACAAGGCAGAACCCACGTAGGGACGGGTGAAACCCAGCCTGATCCAAACCCAGCTCACCCCACCACATGGCACAGCCCTGCCTGCTTCTGCAGGACAAGGCAGATGGGACCCTGGAGCCAAAGGGCTCCAGGACTGGATCATTCCAGCGGGTCCACAGTTAAGCCCTCAGCCCCATGAGGGGGACAGGCACCCCAACAAGGTGATGGACCACACGTGGGAAGGCAGCTTGAAGGGGAAAATTGTCTGGTACAGCCCAGGGAGCCCACAGACCTGCAGTGATGGTGGCAGTCAGGGCAGATCCTTAACAGCCTCCAGAAAAGCCAGGTTTCCATCTGTTCCCATTAATTCTTGGAGTTTGCACTTCCCCTGCAGGAAATGAAAGCCTGGAGCAACCTGGTCCTCCAAACTGGCAACATTCCTGCAAAAGCAGGACACTCATCCCACATTTCATCCTTGTTTCCTTCATCCTCTTGCACAGGATCTCCCATTGCACTTAAAGAGGGTTTGTGGCATGGCTGCCATCCAGATACCCACTGTAAACTCCACAGAAGAGCCTTGACAAGCACAGCATCCGTGTCTCTGTCATATTGAAAGGGAAAACTGACTGCTGGTGGCAGCACAGGACTTCTGGGATGCAGTTCCCTCACCCATCAAGCAGCAAGATGAAACAGCCCTTCTCAGCCCACAGAGGTGCTATAGCTCATACCTGACACCTGCAACATCCCTTGGCACCCCCTGGAAAAGCCATTAGCACCGAGGGGAGGCGAGGCCACACTCTGCCACCTCTCTCTGCCCATCTGCAGCAGGTTGCTGCCACCAGCTCGCCCAACATGTGAGGCTGAAAATGAAACAGTTCTCATCTGCTTTTTGTTGCTTTCCAAATGACGCCTTGCACAGTGTCACCGGGTCACCATGAATATCTGATTGCCTGGAAGGACATGGACTCACTTTTTAAAAGAAAGGTGACAATGCAAAGCCACTTGGTGACATTTTCCCTTGTTCACATGGAAAAAAAACTTACAATCTCAGGTCTATTGCACGACACAGAAATGTCATAAATCTGAGAATCTGGATACAAGCAAGGGAAAAGAGAAAGAGCAGTATTTTGTGTGTTGAGTTTGGCTCAAGGTGGCCTCGCACAGGAGGACTCACTCCCCAGAGCTCAGCTTTAGTAACTCCCCATGAGATGGTGCCACCCAGCCCTGCCAGGCCCTCGTCAGCTTGCTCCAGGATGGTTTCAGCAGATTTAACTAATTTCAGCACATTTAACACATATTTAATAGCTGGAAACCTCTCTGAATCTCCAGGCATTTCCCTGGTGCCAGCTATGCTGGTGGATCCTTTGGTGGGGATCTCTGCCTCCCTCTCACAGACCTTTTGTGCCCCCTGCACTCCAGCCCTGGCACAGCTGCTGAAGGTGCCCCACACACCCCCTGAGCAAAAGCCCTTCCTCTCCAGGGCTCCAGTCCTGCAGGGTGTGTAGCTCATCCCCACAGGGTGTGGGATTGCCAAAGCAAACTGGCCCCCAGCTCTGGGGAGCTGCCAGAAATCAGGTGCTGCTGACTTGAAGGAGCACAAGGAGCGCAGGAATCTCATCCAAATAACCAACACCCATTTTCCTGTCTCAGCTCCAGCACCCCAGGCTGCTCCTCAGGTTCAGACCAGCTCCCCTGAAACCCCTCTGACCTTCTCCCCTGCTTTATTTTTGAGCACATGGAGCTTACCCGTCTTTGGCAGAGAATTTCCCTGGAGCTGTTGATTCCTCACCCATCACATTCAAATTTACCTTATCCAGGCTGCTGCCAAGGCTCTGTGCCAGTGACTGCCCATGCTGGTGGCAGATCATTTGTTCTAGTAACCCCCATGCTGCTGGCCCTACACTGAATTTCCTTCCAGTTCAGCACAGAAGAAAAAACCCAAAATCCTGCATCCCAAACACATTTTGGTGGGTGATCCATGCACATGAAAGTCCCACAGGATGGCAGAGACTGGATATCAGCAGCTGGATTCAGGGCTTGGCAGAGATGAAGATGTTTTGTGCTGACCTGAGCCATTCTTATTTACACCCCCAAACACAGCACTTGCTCTCCTGAAACCCCACAGCCTCTGCAAATTAAGAGCCAGGTTATTCCAGCTCCCAGCCATGCTGCTGCTGCTCTTCCAGAGGAATTTTGCACCCAAAGCTTTGGCAAAAGCAGCCAGTCTGGGCTGTGCCTGTCAGCCACCACACAGCAGAGCATCCACAAGGGAGGAGTTGGGCCAGGATGCCTCCCCCACGGAAAACAGGATCTCTGCTCAAGCAGCCTCCCATCAAATGGGAACCTGCCAATCCTCAGGGTCCTTGGTCCCTCATCACAGGGTCTTAAACTCACCAAGATCAAGGGCTCCTCCTCTGCTCGCCCCTGAAAACCAGGAGGAAGCTGCAGATATACTACAAGCACTTAGGAGGAAAAACATTACAGCATCTAAAGGTACTTTAAATGATTTAGATACAAACTTGCCTGTAATAAGACATCTATTTTGGTTAATCTCTTAGTTGCAAATCTTGAAACTCTTGAACCTGCCTCAGGCTACTGTCAGCAGCACTTCATTTAACACTGCTTATTGGGAATAACTGCTATTTCCCACTGTAACCTCCAAACCTCTTAAAGTCTCTCTTATTGCTCTGCCCAAATATACTTGCCTTCAGGATACAGAGGGCTTTTTCTTGCTAAGAACTGTTAAGATGATTTGAACAAGCTGAATCAGAGGAGACTGTTTCCCAGGCAAAGCAGCCAAGACTCAAAACACCACCCCTGCGATATTTCGGGAGTGATTCCTTTGGTTTTTTTGAGCATTTACTCGGGTTATGAAATCCAACAGCTGCACTTTTATCACTCCTCACAAGCAAAGGAGTGGAAGGGATGGAGGGGTGTGTTCATCCTCCAGGGAAGTCACCTGGGGGAAGGGATCTCCATCCCTGCCCACATCTGGGGCTGTGGGGACCATCACCAGCTCACCATGCCCGTGGTCAGAGCTCTCTGAGGAGGCTCCTGGGGGCTTCAGCAGCACCAGTGCAGCTCTTGTGCTCTAAACTCAGCCCCATTCTTATTTCAAGGGGATGCAGAGCCACGGTGGGCACCAAGCTGTGGCCGCAGTCCCACCCATCCCAGCTCAGCAGGTTTGATTTTAAACACAACCCTGGACGTACCCAGCGCTGTCCTGACGGGTGCCACAGCTCCAGCCCCAGCAAATCTGGGAACTGCAGCAGCCCTGAGGCAGGGTGAGGCCCCTCCCTGTCCTGCAGGCACAGGGAGCAGCACGAAGCCACTGCCCATTTTGTCCCCAAGCAGCAGCCCCACGAGTCCCCAGCAAGAGCAGCTGCAGCAGAGCACACAGAGGCACAAGAGCCCTCCAAGTCCTTTAGATAAGGCACTTGACTACAAACCAGGATTTGCCAGCCCAGGCCCATGGGGCAATCACTCATCCCTGCAGGTTTGCAGACCCCAGTGTAACCTCAGCCACCACCTTCCCTCTGCTCACTGGGAGAAGCTTTGGGCACTAAAGAGTTGTGACCCACATGGAGCAGGACACAGAAATGGGGGACCAGGACCCCAAAGAAAAGGGCTCACCCCAAACACAGGCCTGACTTGGGATCAATTTCTACTCCCACCAAGGTGCTTGAGAAAGTGCCCAGCATTAAGGGATTACAGCCCTAGGGGTTTAGAGGCACACACTCACACCCATCTGCACCAGCTTTCACACAGATCTGATAGAAAAAAACCCCAAACCAGTATGAAATATGTGTACATAAGCTGTGATAAATAACAGCCTGTCTGTGCAGGCTGAAGGGCCCTCTCTGCTCTCCACATTCACCCTGGTTTAGCAGGGATGAAGCCACCAGTTAACCCAGCCTCTGCCAAACCATAACCAGCACAGCAAGAACCCACGTGCTGACTGCAGGGCCGGGTTGGTGCCAGGCTCAGAGCACTCAGCTTTGGCACACCACAGTCCCTGGAAAGCTGCAGAGGCCAAAACTCTGTCTTTCCAGCCACTGCCCGAAGCCTCTGCTTCCCTGTGTCTCCCTGCTGAGCTGGAGCAGGCCCTTAGGCTGGGCTCAGGTTGCAGATAAACGTTCCACCACATATAAAACAATTGTTTCCCCTCCCCCCTAAATATCCCTCTTTGCACAATCGAAACCAGACACTCAAACCCCACTTCAGGCCTGCTCAAGGCAAAGCACTCGTGGGGAGGTACCTGCACAGCCCTGGGCTTTGGGAGAGTGCTGGGCCACAGCACACAAAGTTACATTTACATTTACAGCAGAATAAAAACTCCTTGAACCTACCTCTCCCCACATTCCAGCTCTCCCAGAAGTTTCCAGCAGGACAGAACCATCCCAGGAGCTCTGGATCAGTGCAGTCCCACACATCCTGACTCCAGGCAGTTTTTCCTCCCCCAGCACTCCTGAGAGCCAGCAGCTGCTGCTTTTAAGCCCTCTGGAGGGTTTAGGAGTGGAGCACCTGCACCAGCAGCTGATGGCACTTACTGCTCTTCAATTAAGCTAATTTTGCTCCAGAGGGGAGACAACTGTGGCTGCTCACCAGGACACCCAGCTCCCCTGGCCCTTGCACTGTGACAATGACCTGCAGCAGGTCCTGGGGGTGCCTCGATGTCCCAGGGAAGCACCAGGGTGGCTCTGTGAGCACAGGAGGGGTCCAGGAGGAGTCCCTGACCCCCTTTTCACAGCACAGCCACTGTCCCTGTGCTCTGACTCCAGCAAACCTTACACAGCCCGGTGCTGCCACACTGCACTGGCATTGGTGATCCAGCACAGTGGCCTGGCTGACAACAGCAAAAACCCCTGCTTAAAACAGCTTTCCCCTGCAGCAGGAAGCACTGAGGGTGTGGTGTGCTCTGATAAACATCAGAGGTGCCAGACTGAGGTAAGAGAGGTCCAACACCAGAGCTTCCCACCCAGTGGGAAATGTCCCAGGTACAGCCACCAGCACAACCCCAAATCTGCCCACAGCTCCTCCAGAAAGGGCTCACACAAGGACACATCAAACACCCATGGCCTCTCCTTTCCTCCACAGGGCTTACATTGGGATTGGTGCCTCCTTCTGCACCTGCCAGTGGGAAAACCCCACTGCAGCCAGCCCTGGGGCAGGAGCACTAAGGGTGCCAGCAGGACAGGGGGGACTTTTAGGGCACAGGAGGCACCTCCAAGGTGTCACCCCTGGTCTTACCCTCACCCAGAAATGGGTCCCTCAGAGCTGTGCTCAGCATCCATAAATCTTTATAGAGGGACAGATGGTCATTAGAGATGCTCCTTCCAAATCCTTTGTGTCTTCATCCCTCAGTCAGCTCTCTCTGCTGGAGAAGGTCCCTTCCATCCTGGAGAGCTTCAGGAGTAATTTGCAGCCATCTCAGCTTGCCCAATAATTTTGTTCCTTATTAAATATTGCTAATGACAGGGTTTTAGACTCTCGGTCGTACATCCACTCTCTGTTCTGGTATAAATTTTAATCTGTCTTCCCTCTTCCTTCTAGACAAGTCTTTAAAAAAAATTACTGGAATAAAAAGGAAAGCACCAAGTAATTGAAAAAGAGCTGCTAAAAACAGAAAGGAAGGAAAGCTAAGGAAAGTTCTAATGATTGAAAAGTTCAATAAAATTGGAGGAAAGCAGGAAAAATTCCAGTTTTTAATTAAATGGATGGCGAGATGTCACTGGTACATGGCAGCAGATTCCTGGAAGGTGAGCTCTGTTTGCCCACCCCAGCTCAGGCTCCCACCTCTGTGTGCCACCCCAAAACCATCACCCCACTCCCCTTCCCTTAACTAGAGGTGCACTTTCTCCTCTCCATTCACCCTCAGGCTAAATCTTTCCAGCTGGTGCTTTCAAAGCCTAACCAATAAAGTGTTGAAACCAATAAAACTGTTTGTGGGGAAGAAGTTTTCTGAAGAAAGCAAGCACAAAAGGTGATGTTTTACCAAAAGCTACGAGCAGAAAAGGGGAGGTTGGAGTTGAAAAGCTCATGCAGATGAATCTTGAGCAGTCTATTCTCACCATCATAATGAGCACATACATGATTAATGAAAATATTTATCCTCATAACCCACTGCAGCGAGTTAATATTTAATCCAAAGTCCACGTGAAAGCCCGGCCTCTGCCGGTTCCTCACCTACCTCCTTGTTTCCTTGGAAATCTCTGAACTCTGCCAGCTGACCTGAGATTTGGCTCTTTGGGGCTGGCTTTTCCGGGCTTTCTGCATAAGCACCACAACTTTTGATCCCGAAAGCGCCGTCACTTGGGACCTACAAGGTTTGTCAGATAATCCCGCGGAGCCGCTGCGTTGTGACGCGCCTCACTTTGATATCCCGGGCAAAGCCGGACAGCCCACACATGAAAAGACATCCTTGCCTTTCTTCCCAGGCCTAATTTCATCTGCAAATTAAACATATCGAGACAGATATTTATAGAGGAGTGCCCTGATCCTCCCGGGAGGGCCGTGGAGGCTCCAGTGTGTAATTTTGCTTTAGGAGAATGGTTTTAATCTTGGCTTTCTTCTGAGGTGGCAGGAGAGGAGAAGGGCAGGGAAGGGGGAATGCTGGAGGTGGGGCTCACTGAGCTCTGCTCCCCCCAGTTTGAGCCCTGGGCTGATGCAGTGGGGGTGGCTGGATGTGCACAGGGGCTCCAGGCTCTTTCTGCTTCCCTGTGCTTGTCCTCTGCAAAGCTGTTCCAGGACATGGGCCTTAAAAGGTGACAATTTTTACTCTTGAAAGAACAAAGTCTGTAAACTTTGCCAGCAAGAGCTTTCAGCTGTGACTTACAAAACAACCCCAAACCAAACCAACCTCCTTAAAAAATGGTGCAGAGGTTAAAATAACTGCTCAGCCCTGGGTCCTGATGGTCCTCTGTGGTGAGGGGCTCACACAGAGCCATCCACCCCCTGTATCCCAGCCCTCCATCCCACATTTTCACTGTGGGCAACCCCCAGCACTAAAAAAAAACCCCAGAAGAAAGGATCATTTTAGCTTAATTCATTTACGGATATGCCCTAGAGCAGAGGATAAAGGACTTCTATTTTGTTTTCCAGTTAAATATTTTTGTTTTATCTTCTTGTTAAAGAGTAACTCAGCGCTATTCTTTTGCCCAGCATCACTCATTTGAACATCCTCCTGATGGGAAGAGTTCAGGGGAGGGAAACTTGCAGGAAAGATGGTTCCAGTAGTAATAAGAAGAGGGACTTTGGCACATTTCTGCGTGCTATGAGGTATGTCTTTAAGCTTCAGTAAACTTTTGGAGTCCCTGGGAAGCTGGTAATGTGCCTTTGAAGGAAGTATGACTTATGAAATTGCAGTTTTTAGCTTAGCTGGGTGATGTTAATGAGAAAATATCATGGGCTGCGGGTGGAAGTCTCCTGAATCCCATAAGTTAGGGATAAATTATTCTGTTTCCCTAAACGAAGCAGCGCTGAGCAATGCTGCTCCTAAATCAGGCTGATGGTGAGAATTATTTATTAATTTGTGCAGGACCGGAGAGAAGCTCAGGCAAATAAATATGAACTAAAGTGTGTGAAAGAGTTCCAGACTTGGGTTTGCTGTGGGTGTGGAAGGAAAGGCTTTGCTGGGGTTGTGACAAGGAGCAGGAGGGTTGGGGCCAGCACCCTGTGTGATGGAGGCAGGGTGAGGAGCTGGAGGTGGAGGGACAAATCCTCCTTTCTGCTGGAGCCACAGTGGAGATGATCAAAACCCCCCAAGCTTTCAGCTGCAGTGCAGCAGCTTCCCCGTAATTAAAGCCTGCGCTCTGCAGCTCTGCCTGTGCTGCTGCAGCCCGGCTCGCACATCAAAGGGAGATGTTTCCCACGAGGACAGCTCCCACTCAGGGAATCCAGGGTTTGATGGCCCAGGAACGTCCCTGAACAGCAGCTCACACTCAGCAGGTGATGCCACATCCCCGTCGTGGTGCTCGGTGGTGCCCTTGTTTCGGGCGGCACAGCTCGTCCCAAGGCTCCATCCCTGCAGCAGGAGCTGGCCCTTTGGGGCTCCCAGCTCCTCTGGGCTCTGCAGGTACCACAGAGCTCAGCTTCCCCTCCTGCCAGCACCTGGCCTCGTACCCAGAGAGGATTTATTCCTCCCTGAGCAGGTCTCCCGTGTCGGCATTAATCAGGGAGATGGACGAGCGCAGCCCCGCTCCCTGCGCGCTGTGGGTGAGCGATAGGTCTGTGCCGGTGCCTGGGATAGCAATCAGGAGAAGGGAGCTAAAGGAACAGGAGGAAGAGCAGCATTGTGGGTAAATATGTGCGCTTCTGGTGGTGATTACCCTCCAAGTAATTAGTTTTTAAATCAGGCAGACGTTTCGGGAACTACTGGCTATGAGCTGCTTTAATTATTTATACTCCCTTTTATTCTTATTATTTATAGTCCTCCTGTTCGGATGGAGGTGCTCTTTGGAACCTGACCCATCTCCAGCCCTCCCTGCCCCAGCAGCCACCTCCTCCAGGGCTGCCAGGCACCCCCAGAGCCCGGCTGTGCAGGGGGGTCCCCGCTCCCTCCCAGAGCCAGGCAGAGGAGAGGGCCCATCCTCACTGTGGAAAGCCCTGTTCAGATCGGTAATTAAACTCTCACTCATCTTCATTTCCCTCATTTGTTAAAGTGAGGCCACTCAATAAGCCATTAGTGCAAGGCCCTTTCTGTCAGCCAAGGCATCGTTAAGGCACATTTTCCTTGGAGACAGCTGGGGAGGGTGTGGGCAGGGGGAGCAGCCCCAAAGCCTCCCCATCCACCCCCTCCCGGGTCACTCCTGCCCTTTGGCCAAGGCTCTGGGGAGCCAGGGGGAATTTTGCAGTGGCCAACCCATCCCCCAGCTGGGATTTTTCCCACAGCACCACAAAAGTTCCATCAGAGCATCTGGTGTTGTTGCTCTCCCTTCGCCAACCCCACCTCTCCGGAGCTTCCCAACATCTGGAAGCCATTCCCTGCGCCATTCCCACGAAGGGACCTCCGACCCGCCGAGCTCCTCCTCTGGGCTAAACAAAAGCTGCCCTTACTGCTGAGCTGAGGAATTTTGTCTACTTTCCCCTCTCTCCATCCACAAACCATTTCTCAATGTGTCACCAGGACAGCATCTGCCTGGGAAGCCCTGGAGCACCCTCTGTGCCATCTCCCTCCATGGACACACTCAGATTCCAGCCTCTGCCTGGGAAGCCCTGGAGCACCCTCTGTGCCATCTCCCTCCATGGACACACTCAGATTCCAGCATCTGCCTGGAGAGCACCCTCTGTTCCATCTCCCTCACATGCTCAGGCACCAGCACTGAGAAAAACTGCAAAAAACCCCCAAATCCCAGCACAAGAAAAACCATAATATGGGGGGAAACTGCTGTAGAGTCCCTCAGGAGCAAGGCCCGTGGTCCATGTTTGTAGTTACTACAACCACACGTTGATTTTCCCTGCTCCCTCCCCTAAGAGCTTTTGTTCTGGGTCTTGCTCTGGTTACAACAGTGAGAACACCTTGACTTTGCTGCTTCTCAGCCTGGAATCGTTTGTGAGCTGTGGGGGTGAGGGGGGTTTGAGCTAAAGCAACCACAGAACGGCTGTGCAGCACCGAAAATGAAAGGGCATCACTAGGGGTGGGTTTGGCACTGGGGCAAAGGGGGGCCCCTCGCTGCACAGCTCATGGATGCCACGTGAGGTGAGACAATTCACTGCCAGAATTGCAGTGAGGTGAGACAATTCACTGCCAGAACCCAGGTGCCAGCAGAAAAGCAGAGTTTAAATGTTCATAAGCCTGTCCTGTGCTCTAGACCCCCTCAGGAACCCAACCCCACCTGAGTGCTGTCCTGCTGGGTTTGTTTTCCTCCACTTCCACAAACACAGAGTCCCAGAGGGGCTGAGGCTGGAAAGGACCTCTGGAGGTCACTTGCTCCAGCCCCTGCCCAAGCAGGGTCGCTCAGAGCTGGTCACCCAGGAGTGCATCCAGGTGGCTTCTGAGTTCAGCTACTTGGGGGGAAAAATACAATAAACAGCTCAGACAGAGATGAAACCACCAGAGGGGCAGTGCCAGATCTGTGACACCAGGGAGAAACGTGGTTTTCAGGAAGGTCCTCCAAGTGAAGCCAGCTTCCCAGGGCATCCCAAGGCTGACCCTGCAGTCACAAAGGTTTTGAAGACCATCTGCCTGTGGAGCCAAAGCCACATCTGTGTGAAAGACGAGCTCCTGCCTGCCCTTGAGCTAGGGGCAACCCACTTCTCCATGAAAACCCCAGGGAGCACAGTGGGAACAGCTTCACCACGGAAGCAGAGGGATGGGATCCACCTGCCTCCCTCAGGATCATGCTGGCTCCATCCCAAAGGTGCTCAGCACAAGCAGCTCCAGCACTTTGTAGGGTACCTGGGGCAGGTGTCCGAGGTGGGATGAGTGAAGGGGGTCAGGAATTATCTTTCACCCTAAACTGGTTCTGGGGCTGGACTCTCCCATCACCCCCAGCCCCACGGGGTCCATGCAGCAATGATTACACCACGGCTGGGAACAGACATTTCCAAACAAGCCTCCTTCTATTTGCATTCGAAACATTTATTTTGGGAAATACATATTAAACACTATTATTTATACAAAAATGGACTAAATTTTCATAATGCTTATAACCCCCAAAAGGCCATTTTAATAGATCTGGATGAAGGGTTTTTTTATTGTATTATTTTCTTTTTTTTTCTTCCAAAAAAAAAAGTCAGGTTACAAAGGAGAAAGCGGCGTGTCTTGCTTGGCCCAGCTTGAGATATCAACTAGAGGAAAAAAAAGTTTAAGATGGCATTTGCAGAAGTGCCTCACACGAGAGATTTTTTCTCCCCTTTCAGTCTTTTTTTAACACTTGAAATATATATTTTTTTCAGTTAATACACACTTTTGTTGTTGTTGTTTTTGCTAAAATATAGCAAGTCAGCAAGTAGAGAGTTGCTGTTCCCCAACAGCTCTGTGGGGCTGTTGTGGAGGGGGAATATGAGTGAAGGGGAGAAGGGATTCTCACAATGCACCCCCTGCCCCACACCCCACTGGCTGCTGGGGGGGACGTGTGGGGAGCCCCTGAAAACCTGGGCATCCCCAGCAAGGGGAGAGCAACCTCCTCCCTCCTCCTGGTCACCTGTGCTGAGCCAGGCTCTGGCCCCCGTGGGCTCTGCAGGTGCCTTCCAGTGCTCGAGGATGGGACACGCTGCCACGTCAGTGTGTGCCCCCAAAAACGGGTGATTTGCAGGAAGTTTTTTCCCTTAGAGAGGATTTGGAGACTGGTGGACAACAGAAAGGCCAGGGGAGCTGGGGAGGGGGGAGCAGGACTGCAGAGCTCTGCTCCAGGACCCCCTGCTCCTGTGTCACAGTGCTACCTAACGCTTGCAGGGTCTTATTTACTGGAGACACACACAAAGAGGAGGGTCTGGGGGCAGAGAGGGGGAGCAGCACCCACAACACCCCCCAGCCCCCCCCAGGGCTGCAGGGCTCGGTCAGCACATGCACAGACCCCCTGCACAAGGACCAGCAACACAGAGGAGGATGTTCCCTGCACACACATCACACAGGGGACCCAGGGAATGAACAGGAATTAACAGATACCCGAGAGCCTCCTCTGACATAGGGAAAAGCCCAAGAATCACAAGGATCAGACAGGACAACCCTCTGCCTCCCACCACTGCTTTGCAGAGACACAGTTCTACACTCAGCCCTCTCTGGACAAGCACACTCCGAGCCTTGAGCGGACAAAGACGCACCCAGCTGAATGACAAAATAAATACACAAGTGTTCCCAGGACACCAGCCACAGCTCTGGCCCGAGGGAGAGGGAAGGAGAGTCTCCACAGAGGTTCACAGCCTTTTCCAGGCTGCAAAGACAGACAAGGCAGACCCTCCTTCCCCTCTCCCACGCTATTGCAAGGTCACAGTCTGAAAAGGCACTTCTCCCAAAGCAGGTCGCTCTGCCTGGCCGGGGGTCGGTGACAGGCGAGGTGACACCTAAACACTCCCAGTTTATTGCATGTAGACAGGGTACAGGGGCCGGGCTGGGGGCTGGAGGGTCCCAGAGGGCTGCAGAGGGCTCGGAGGAGGCGGCAGGAGACAAGGATGGCACTGTCTTGCTCTCTTCATCCCACCGTACCTTGCTTCCCAAGGCTACGTTCACCCGGAGCCTTCAATGGACGGAGAAGAGCCCCTGCATGGAGGGGCTGGAAGGGCTCCCGGGGCACCCCAACCCCGCTGGCCCCACAGATCTGCTCCCCTGGGCTCGGCTGTGGGGCCAGAGCTGGGCACAAGCGAGAGCCCGACCTCCACAGAGGGACGGTCCCCGGCCCGGGGACGCTGCTCTGGGGGCCGAGGATGAAACTCATGGCACAAAGCGGGGGGAGAGCGGCCACCCCGCTCCACGTCTGGTTATTTGGTCAGTTAACATGGCAGGGGGGTCGGGGACCAGGGCAAGAGGGACAGTGGCAGAGGATTTATATAAAAATAAAGGGGGAAGAGGGGAGAAACAGCGAGCGTGAGCGAGCGAGGTCCTGGCTGCGGCGCGGGGCGGTTACATCTCGTTGGCCACCAGCTCTTTGTCGGCCACGCCGTTGGACAGAGAGCTCTGGCCCTCGTTCAGCCTCTTCACCCTGTAGGCTTCAAAGTGGATGTTGCTGGTAATATCCTTGATGTTCTGCATGTGTGTCCTGCAGGAAAGGGAGATGGAGCAATCACGCCTTGCTGGGCATGGCTCGGCCGGCCCAGCCTCTGCACCCCAACCCTCTGCACCCCAAACATGCCCCAGCCCCAATGTCCCCTCCTGAACTACTGGTTAATGGTGTCTTTAGGGCACAGGAGGGAAGTGAAGGCAATAATGGGCAGCATTATTGGGCAGCAGGAGCAGAAACCTTCGCTGGTGCTGGGGGACACAGGAGCTGTGGCTGCAGAACACCCACCCAGGGAGATCCCGGCCCTGCCACTCCTGGGGCGAGGTTCTGTAGCCCCACACAACAATCTGCCAGCAACAGCTCACGTGTGCAGAGTTCACCTTGCAGCCAAATTGGGGAGGAGCCCAGTGCCCCCTCTCCAGCAAGCCCAGGGGGGCTCAGCCTCCCACTACCCCACAGTCAAGAGGGAGCAGCCATTGTCCAGACCCCACAACGACACCCCAGTGGAGGGTGACATCTTTGAACCGGGGGTGAGACCTGGCACTGGTGAGGGACCACTAAGGCCAAAAGCTGCTTGCAGGTGAGCTGGAGCCACACTGCACCCTGCCAGCAATCCTGGAGTGTGCCCTGGCCCCTCCACTGCTCCTCTCCTCCTCTACCTCAGCACAAGAAAAGCCCCCTGAAGCCTCATCCCATGGAGTGGGGCCACCCCTCGCAGAGGGGCTGCAGAGTGGCAGCGGGCTGGGAGGGAAGGCAGGGATGGAGGGGTGAAAGGGTGGAGGGATGGAGCAGCAGAGCAAAGCAGCAGCTGCTTCAAGGGCTGTCCCCTTTCCCTGGATGCCCCCTGGTGACCAAAGGCTCTGGGGACAGGGCACTCACCTGATGAGCAGGTCCCGCAGGTAGGCGAACTCACAGTGTGTTGTGTTCTCCACTGGCAAGAGAGAGAGAGAAACCCATCAGTGTGCCCCCATGGCCACCACCCGGGGCAAGCAAGGCCTGGGGGCTCCCCCAGCGTGTGGAGGGCTCAGAGGGACACTCACCCCCCGGGGCACAGGTGCAGGACTCAGGAGCCCTCTTTGCTGCTGTAAAGCTGGCACCAGCTCCCTGCCCCAGCTCAGCCCTGGTGAGGTCTGACCGAGCACCCACAGCCCCTTCCCACTGTGTCCCACCAACAAAAGGGAGCTGCCAGCAGCACCCCCAGCACGATGCTGGGACTCCCAGAGCCCCAAACAAGGCAGGGGAGGGCCGTGGGGAGCTTTGCAGTGAGCACCAGGCGTGTCTCCACAGAAGAGCTTCAGCTGTAGCTCAGCCATGAGCATCCTGCAGCACCCCAGGCACGCTGGTGAGGGCTGCCAGGGCTGTGCAAGGACAGGAACCCCTGCTGCCACAGGCTACTGCTGGCAGTCTGACAGCTGCTATTTTACCTCTAAATTTACTCAGTTTAAAGGATGAATTCATTTTTAAATTTTTTTTCCCCCAAACAAGCTTGTACATAGAATAGCAGAATCCTTTATGTTGGAGAAGACCTCTAAGATCATTGAGTCCAACCATTAAACACCACGCAGGAATGGCAAAACAAAAACAACACTGCTGTGCAAAGGCTGCCCGTGGCCATGGCTGTGTCCTGGAGGTCTCCCTGTGCTGAAGGCAGCTGCCACAAGCAGAAGGTGAGGATTTAATGAATCCCATTGAACTCAGAATGTTCAGGCACGAGAGGGCAGCAGAGCTTCAAAATACACTGATTTGCCTGGCAGCTTTGTTAAACCATCCCTCAACACAGGATTCCTATTAAAAAGGCTCATAAATGAGAGGAACCTGTGAAGTGAAGGGGAGGCAGATGAGAGGGGTGGCACTGGAGATGAGCCAGCTGGCTGCCAGAAACCATGAACAGGGAAATGTGTAGATGTGCTGGAGCCAGGAGCTTTCATCTAGCCTTTAAACTGTGATTGTAAAATGGGGGAGAAAAAAGGGAGATGCCGATGGGAAATGGAAGAGGGAAGAGATCCCACGAGGGCACCAACCAAAGGCATGGTGGAGGACACAGATGCCAGGGGAAGGTTCTAGCAGGGGCTTGAGACACAGGGGATGTCACTGGTGTGCCCTCAAATCCTGCCATCAGGCATTTAACTGTGTAAGAAGCACAAGCCAGGCCACGAGACCCCCAGAAATGTCCCCTCCAGCACTCAGCAGCCCCCCAAGCCACACAAAGGCCCAGGAGCCCAGCATAAGATGATTGGCCAAGGTGTTTCCAGTCCTCAAACACCAGGAAAATTATCTTTTTAGGAGGGGCAGGGAAGCACCACATACACCTCAACTTCTGCTGCTGGTTTTGGACCTCACTGCCTTCTGCCAGGGCAGGGAGATGGGCTCGGGTGGGGAAGCAAGGACAAGGTACCTTCAATGGTGCCCCACTTGGTCTTCCTCCCAAGGATTCTTCTTCCATTCACCTGGTACTCCTGGTCACTGCCCACCACTGCAAACGGGATCATTTCCTGTGGAAAGAGAAAAACCAGGTTATGATTTCTTCCTGAGAGCTGGTCAGGAAACCAAACTGGTGAGTGAAGTCCTACACTGAGCTGTTTCTAGGAGGGTTTCATGGGATGAGCTGGTCTGGCCCTGATGTTCCAGAGCAGTGCTGCCTGCCAGGGCCCACAGGCAGCACAGGACTGGGTATCAGCATCTCTTGCACGTGTACCCAGCCTAAAACCAGCCCAAACCCAGCCTAGCCCAGTCCCTCACGGCAGGCACCAGGTACAGCTGGAGCAAAGCTATCCCAAAGCTTCCCTGGGAATCGCCCCCAGCATCTGGCAACCTGTGGCCAACTCATTTCCTGATCCAAGTTGGTGTCTTTGAACTTCAGAGTCCCTAGAACATTTTTTTCTTCCTTGAATTTGTCCAATCCACTTTACTGTGTCAAAAAATTGCTGGCTGATTCCTGTGGCATGGAATTACCAGGTGCAGGCAGCCTACAGGTAAAATTCCATCCCAGTGCTGGGAAGGCTGCTGCCCTAGCCAAGGGTGGGCAGACACCTCTGTTCCCTGTGCCTGGGGCAGGGGAAGGGGCCACGGACCCCCTGCTTGCTGGCAGGGATGGAGATGGGGAAGGAGTATGGCCAGGACAGCTTCCCCACGAGCCTTTCTCACCCTCTTTCCCCCCCTGCTCTGAGCTCTGGCAGGATCCCTGGTGCTGGGCAGACCCCATGGACAGGGCACAGCAGCTGTGGGGAGAAAACAGAGGCCTTTTGGAAGGGACCCCCCAGGACATCCCCAGCCCCTGCACTGACCCGGAATTTCTCATTCACCAGCCGATCTTCGGAGTCCTCATCAAACTCCTTCTGGGGATACACGTCGATCCCGTTGGCCAGGAGATCAGCCATTATCTAGGAGGGGAGAGCAGAGGGACAGGTGAAGGACAGGCAGGCACAGCAGCTGCACTCCCACCATGGCAGCTGCTCCCAAAAGGGTCTCTGAGCGACGCCCAGCAGCAGCATCTCCCTCTCCATCCTAAACACTGCCCACCTGGGGGACACAGACCGGTGCTCAGCTGCCACACACCCACCAAGTGCTTGCCCTGGAACCTCTGCAAGAAGCTGGTGCCAAGGCACAGCTCAGGCAGACAGTGAGATGAAGTTACATGAGCTGGATGTTGTTTAGGGATTGAAAAAGACAACAAGGCAACCCAAGCTGCCCAAGCAAAGGGGATCACGGCTGCCAGGCTTGTAACACAAAGGTAAAAAGCTGCTCTCTGGTGTTTGTTTAGACTCCTTGGAAAAGGAACTTGATCTGAGGGGACAAGGACACAGCTTGGAAGAGCAGACTCTAAGGACTTTGCCTCTGTGCACGGCCAAGAGATGCTGAAATCTGATTCCTGGGTGGAGGCTCAGCTCACGGGGAGCTTGGAGGATCAGCCTTCTCCTACAAGGCTGCAAACCCCAACCCAGCCTGGCACCCGCTCCCACCACTTCCTATGGCAATAACCCCACATCATCCTACAGTGCAGGCTGGCAAAGGAGTGGATCCAGCCCAGGGAATGCCCCCAGCCAGCCTCCCACCCCCCACCAAACCCACACACCGAGTTTAGGGGAACAACCCAACAAAGCCAACTCCAGGGAGCACATCCCACTCACTCAGCACAGCACTGGCATCAACCTGCAGCCAGGCTGGTCATTCACATCCCCTGCCCACCCCACCCAAACCCAAAACCTATCACCTCTCTGAACCAGCTACACCCCCAGATGCAGACAGGGCTCTGCTTTTGGAAGCACACATGCAGGCACACTGGAATGAGGGGAAAAGGTCCCAGCCTGTGCCCACCTGGCCTGATTTGTGCCCCCTGCCCTCTCATCCGTACCAGCAAATCTGGAGCTGGGAGCATGAGGGGAGTGAGCAAACACACCACCTGGCTACGTGTTCTCCCTCCATCTGAAAGGATTTGGGGGGTCTGGTTATAGTCAGGAAGCAATCAGAGATAGGGTGAGCTCATCCTGTGCTGAGCCAGTGCAGAGCAGCAGAGCCAGGCACTGTCCCCATGGCATTCCATGGTATCAGCAGCTGAGGGTGCCCAGGTGACATTTGAGGTCCCAGACTGACTTCGTAGTGCCAGAGCCAGCCAGTCACCTGCAGACACAGGGAAATGTGCACTGGTAACCTCTGAATGGGGCCAGCAGTCTGCAGAAGCCACCACGGAGAGCAGATGTGGCACTGTGGACTCACCCCTCCGTGTCCCCTCACCAGCTCCTCACAGAGCTCTGTGCCAACAGCCTGACAAGCCAAGCGAGCCCAGCCTGGATTAGCCCTCAGCTCCATTCCCAGCCAGCCCCTAGCCAAGGAAATTGCTCACAGAGTTTGGATTCAGCCCCCAAAACCAGACTGGGTATTTCAGTGCCTGATGCTGCTCATCAAGAACTGGGAAGACGCTGGTGTGGGAAGGAGTGGCCCACCCTCTCCAGCAAGGAGCCATGGAACCACCCCTGGCTAAGCTGTCATCCTCTCCATAACCAAAGAAACAGCCCCTAAAACTGCCCTCTAGGCAAAACCCCCTTTCCCTTCACTTCCCCCAGTTCAGACTCATGGATCAAGGAGCTTGGTGGTTTTTACTTCTGCAGGGAATGCTGAGGCCACCACGCCTGCAGCCACATCCATCGCCCACACAGACGGATTTACAGTCCCTTACCAAACCCCCAAATGGGCCATCTCCACCTCTCAGAGCACAGCCCACGCCTTGCTGTGGATTCAGACAGCCCCTCCTCAGCTCCCAACCACGGGAATTTCATACCTTGCTTCCCTCTTAAATCTTGCCCAGCTGGGCTCAGCAAACCCACATGTTTTTGCCTGGTTCCTGTATCAGTGCACGATGCTGCAGAGGGAGCGTTTCCCAGCCCCTACGTGCAGCACCATCATTCCCAAAATAGCAGAAACCAGCCTGAAAATAACAACAACAACGACAAAGGAGGCAGGAGAAGCAGGCCCGGAGATGTAGAGCTCCAAACTTATCCTGCACTGACAGAGATCCAAGAGAAACACGAGGAAGTGCTTGGAGAGCAGGCCTACCCTGCACCACGCGGGATCGCTCCGAGCTGCAGCCGGAGGAATGCGCTGGGCTCCCGGCCAGGCTCTGCCTGCACAGCCCTGCCGGGGGAGCCACGAGGGGACAGGGGCACCAGGGGATGGGGTACCACGGATGGGAACTGGGGAAGAGGCAGCAGCCCCTCACCCGTTGTTTGAAGTAGTCCCTCTCCTCCAGCGTTAACGTGTCGGCTTTGGCGATCACCGGGACGATGTTGACCACTTTGCTCAGGCGCTTCATGAACTCGATGTCCAGCGGCCGGAGCCTGGAAAACGGCAGGAAAAAGGGGATTTGCACTCCGAGGCTGCTGCAATCCCCCGGCAGAGAGGGGAATTCAAAGAGCAGACAGAGAGGGAATCACTTCCTTTCAGATAGGACAAGTAAAGACATTTTCTTAAAAGCACAACAGCACAGAGAGGGATTGAAAACACTTTAAACATTTCCCTTTCAAAGCTCCCGCTATCGCCTGTGAACCCTCACAAAGCCCCATGAAGTGGCAGAGGGCTTTTATCTCTGCACAGCCACAGAGGACTGCGGGAACTTGCCCAGAGCTACTCGTGTCCTTGGTGGGGCTGGGATGAGAGCAGGGCGATGCTGGCTGCGGGGCCAAATCAAAACCTGCTCCAGCTCTACCCAAGCTGTCACTGACCATCCAGGGACAGCACAACATGGAAATGGCCACAGGTGACCGTTCCTGCTCATGCTCCCCACTGTGCTGAGCACCAGTCCGTGGTTACGCACAAGCTGGGACTGCCTCTCACATTCATCAACTGGGATTAAAAAAAGCTCTGGAAGTTCTCCAGGGGCTCTCAGAGCACAGAAGAGATGCTTCTTGTTCCAGAGGGTGAGAATGTCAGAAAATCTCTACAACAAAAGTCTCAGCAGAGGAAAGCTGCAGAGATTGCATAACCCAGTGATCAGTGCCTCGGGAAATCCCTCCCGAGCTGACAGCACAGACACGGCTCCAGTTCCACGCTGCTCCACACCCCAGCCCTGCAGACACTGATGAAGGCACCTGGCCAGATCCCCTCCTGCCCCTCAGTCCTCCCTGAAGGTGTTTTAACTGCTGGGAGTCCCAAACCAGGAGAAAACCCTCTTTGGGACACCTCCAATTGCTGCAGTTCCCCCTTGGTAGCTCTGTAGGTGATGGGGACATGCACATGTAGCACAGTTGAGTAGGTGTTGCCTTGAAAAGGAAACTCGGAGGTTCCAGGGTCCAGGAACACCTTTGGGGCAGGAGCCTGTTTGAAATGAGCCCTCACTGAAGGGCCTAGAGAGCACCCACTGCCAACACTCTCAAGCCAAACCCCACCATGGTCTCCTCAGGCCCTACAAAGGGCTCAGAGACCCCTGCAGACCCAGGCACAGGAGTGCAGAGGGGAAGGGACTGATCCTGCTCCTCGACAGCCACCAGGCAGTGTCCCCATCCCACAGAGACACCTCTGCCTGGCCCCAGTGCCAAGGGAGGGACACTCAGCTCCAGCTGATTTGAAAACAGCAGCTCGAGGTGACCCAGCTGAACCCTCCCCTGGTCAAACCCACTGCTCTCCCAGGGATGGAGCTGGACTGTGCCAGGTGGATCTTGTCCCCACACACCAACAACACACACAGCCCCGAGCACATCATTAGCACACGGACAAACGAGGTCCTAACACAAACACAGGGTCACAGATCACCCTGGGCCCCAGGAAAGAAAGATTTTGGCTATTAAAGGGAAAAAAGAATAGAAAAAAGCACAGGGAACCCCCCATGGACACATCTAAGCTGACTTGCTGCTGGCAAACATTGTTTGGAGCTCTGCATAATGTATTTCTCAGACCTCCAAGGAAGTAATGCAGTTATGCTCCTTTCCCAGAAGAATTCTTTCCCCTCCTCTCTCTTTGCTATTTTCCAAACAATTTTTCTCATCTAAAAGCTCCTTCCCCACTGAGCCTGTGTTCCTGCCCCTTTCATCAGCTTTTCCTTTAAAGACCAGGATGCATATGGAGCGAATGCAGATGAATCCACAATCAGGCAGACGTTTGAGTTTCAGCTCAATCTACACATTAAAAGCTCAGTTCCCATCCCTTGGATCCCTCACACATCCGGAGGATGCTGAGGATGCCACAGTGAGCCAGAGAGGAGGAGGCAGAGAGAGAGCCTGCCCACACCCCTGCTGTGTCCAGCAGCACCCCCAGGCACAGTGACCATGTCCATCTGCACCCACCCAGGCACAGTGACTGTGTCCATCTGCACCCACCCAGGCACAGTGACCGTGTCCATCTGCACCCACCCAGGCACCTCTGACACAACTTTCTGCTCCCATGGGCTCCTGCAAGTGCCTCATCCATGGAGGTCACCTCCCTGCATCACCCTGAGAACACCAAGGGACTCCCCAGCAGAGCAAACCATATGTTTTTAGGGTATTCTGCAAGTTTCTAGATATTCTACCAACTCCTCCTAGGTAGCCCCTCCCAAACCTTAATTGTGTAAAAGAAGGTTCACCTTTTCACTAAGAACAATGCCTGCCTGTAGCTACACATCACATTCATGTGAAGACACCAAAGGAAAATACCTGGATTAAAGTGATGACAAGTGCTATTTGCTCCAAGCACATCACAGAAGAGAAGGGAAGGCTTAAGAAAAAAACTGATCTATTTTCTTCCCCTTCCCCAAATGGTTCCTGATATTGATTTATAACTAGACACACACGTGCTCTAGGCTTTGCTGGGAAGGGTGCAGGAGCTTGAAGGGAGTGGATGGGCTGGAGCAGGAAATGCAGGATGGGCTCCAGCCACTCCAGCCAGTGCTGGTTGTTCCCTCATCCCCTCCTGCTGTGGGCCTGGGGGAGGCTGTGCAGCTGGGCACACCTTGCCAGCCTTAATTGTGTAAAAGAAGGACAAGGACACACGTTATGGTGGCCAGGACACACATTATGGGGACCAGGACACACGTTATTTCTGCCACTGTGCACAGACAGGATCTAAGCACAGGCTCGTTCCTGCTGGTTCCCCTGAAATGCTGTTACAGGAATGAAAATCCACAGTGAGCTGCAGAGTTATTTCCTTTTGGTTGTGCCCCAGATCAAACTAACAGCAGGAATTTGAGCTGTGTGTTAAGCAAACACCAGTGAGGACCCAGCAGCCGCCCAGCCCCATCACCTGCTCCAGGGAGCTGCTGGGCACCTGAGAGGGGCAGCCAGAGGGGAAAGAGGGAGTGGGTGGCAGTCCCTCAGCCACCAGCCCTGGTAGAGGCAGGAGAGGTGCTGATGAGGCCAGGCAGAGTTCAGAGTCATTCCTGAGCTGAACAGAGCTGTGCAGGGGTCAGAGCAGGGATATTTATTGGGTGGCAGAGCCGGGCTTGTGCAGCTGCAGCTGAAAGCCCCTGCCAGCACCACCCTCAGCCTTCACAGGCACGGTTACATGGGAGTGTTACAGGCTGTGTGTGAACTGGATGGGCTGCAAAGCCTGTCCTGAACTCCCTCGTGAACTCCCTTGTGCAGCAGAAACTTCTCTGCTGATTAACCCTGGAGCTGCCTGGATGGGAGGGCCAGACTGAAACAGAGCCAAGCAATCCTCTGCTCTGGCCTCTGAATCTCTGCACCGACTTTACTTTTTATTTATCCCTCACTCCTTTTTATTTGGGAAAAAGCAAGCTCTCACCCAGTGCCCTGTCAGGCTTAACCCAGCTGCCTCCACATCCATGTGCCAGGGAGTCCTGTGTCACACCCACCCACACCACCAGGGAAGGACAGATGGACACGAGTCACCTCTGCTTTGGCTGCCACACCGTGAAGGCAGCAGCATCGCCCCAGGCAACAAAAACACCCTGTGCAAGCACATCCAGGATGGTGAGTGGAGCATAGTGGAGCTCTCAGAGAAGCAAAATTTCCCATCAACTTCCCCCTCCCAGTGGGGTTTGCCCCCTTCGCTCAAGCCTCAGGTGGCAGGAGGGGATGGGTGAGCCGGTGACAGCGGGGACAGCCAGGCTGTGGGGAAAGAGGATCAGCACAGGGCTCAGCAACAACAGCCCCCAACTGCCGGGCTGCTCGGATATTGGAAACACATGTTAGCTGGAGAGAAGGAAAAAAAGCAGCTGAAAATCCACACAATTGCTGTTGGCCGGCGGGTGAGAGAAACCAGAGCGCGGCTGGAGAGGCTCCGCCGGGGGACACGGCAGCGGGGCTCCACACCCCTGCCTGCGCTGCCAGGCACCCAACAGCCCCAGCCTCCCGCAGCCTCTCAGCATCAGATGTGAATTTTAAGGGTTAAACAGCCAGAGCAGCGAGGAAAAGCTGGAGCACAGCTAATGCTGCAGGTCAGACCTGCCGAGGCAGGGGCTGAAGATCCGGGCTGAGATAAGCAGGACCAACACGTTAGACTGGCCTAAAAATGTCATCTCCCTTTGAAACCTTCCCTGCTTTATTGTGTTCAACCATAAATGTTTCGTCAGCCCCTCTGCTCCTGATCAGTTACACAAGAGGGGCATAACTGGCCCATGCAGTCATTTTATTCCAGTGAAGGATGCATTTTTGGTCTACCCACTGACAGAGGCAAAACAAAGTCTTTTCTATTGGAATAAATCTCCACATGGGGAAGTGGAAAAGGCTGACATGAATACAGTGCTGGAGGCTTAAGTTTACTTTTGAAAACAGACCCAAAAACATCCCCAATGCAGACAGAGCCAGAAGTGGAAGGAATTGACACAAATCAAAAGGAAACTTGGGCCTTGTTTTATGTTGTGATACTTTAAGTCACATTTTTCAAGACATTTTAAGTGCCCCAGATTTTCAGGGTGGGCTGTGTGCCTAGGAGGGGGGGAAAAAGAAAAAAACAGAGAAGGAAAAAAAAAATAGAACAAGATCTGGGCCTTTTGATGTTGTCACTTGAGAAGTGCCAGAGCTAGGAGAACTCTGGGCTGAATAAACAGCATCCCACTTGCAGAGTAGTCAAACAACCTACAAAATACCCTTACAGGGTGAGGGTGTTTGCTGCCTTGGAAGCACAAGGAAAACTGGCTTCTCCCCTTACTATGTCAGGGACAAAGACAAAAAAAAATTAATGTTCTGCTTGCAAAAGTAGCCTCTCCATCCAATTTGAGACCTGGTCCATCCTTGGTCAAGCAAGCCAGGTGACCACAGCAAAGCCAGCAGCTCCCTGGAGCTCAGAGAGGATTTCATGGCCCCTCAGAAGAGGAAACACCACATTTCTCTGGGGTACAGCAGCTCTGCTGTGTTATTGCAAGGGCTCCAGACAATACAGCCCTAAGGATAGCTTCCTCAAGTCTCAGAAAACATGGGAGGATCCCAGGCAGAACTGCCCTGATGGGACACAGGCAGGGGAAGGCTGAGGGGTGTCAGGGACAGCGGGGTACGTACGAGTGGCCCGTGGCTGGGATGAAATAAATACAGCAGTGCACCCTCGTGTCGGGGATCCGCTTCTTCCGGTTGATGTTGATCTCCTCCTGCAGGTACTTCTCGTACTGGTCGTTGATGAACTTCATGATGGGCTGCCAGCTGCAGGGAGAGAGGAACATGGGGTGGTGGGGTGGTGGGAGGGATCTGGACCACCCTGACCCTCCCACCTGGCCTGGCTGCATGAAGCAGAGCCTGCAGAGCCAGGGACGCTCAGCATCTCATTCATCACAAACCTCACGTGTTCACTGCTTAGCAACTCCATGCACTGCTGCAGGAGGGAATTGACTGGCTCGTTTAGACAAGCAAGTGCCTAAAAAGTGCTCCCTTCTCTCCTCCTGGACCCAGCTGTGGAGCAGGATAGGGCTGAGACCATGTCCTGGCTCCTTGCACGGTGTCATGGCACAGGAGCACGAGCAGAATCAAAGCCCACAAGCCCAGCCCAGCTGGTGGTGGGGACAAGGTACCTGCCATGGGCTGGGGGCCATCCCACAGAGCCAGACACTGTGCCAGGGATCCCGGGGAGAGTTCAGCCTGCAGAGCCACATGAGCGGGGTCTGGGGACTGGCCCTGCTGGCACACAGCTGCTCCCAGCCACAAACAAAGGTTGTCTCATGCCTGGAACAGCAGGATGTTTGTGGCTCTCCCAGGGAGCATGGCACTGCACTGCCACCACAACAACCTCCTTCCTGCTGCCCACGGAGCAGGGGGCACAGCGCCAGGCTACAGCCCTGGGCACGGGGTCAGGATGTGCTGGGGCTCTCCTGCCTTCCCCCTGCACCAGGGCAGAGTGGCAGCTCACCAGTTCTCGTTGTTGATGTGGTCCCCAAAGCCCGGGGTGTCGATGACTGTCAGCTTCATGCGAACCCCCTTCTCCTCAATCTCTGAAAGAGAGGAAAGCCGGTGTGTGAGGCGAGTGTTGATGGGTGCTCTGGCCAAGCCCACCCTCTCAATATCAGCTGCAGGGCTGGAGCTTGCTCCCAGGGGAGAAATGCACCTTCACATCTCCTCACAAGCACAAATACACCCTCCAAAGGGATCCAGCCCCATACCCACCCTGAAATGCCACCCCCACGGCCACCTCACTGGTCCCTTCCAACACAGTTAACTCAATGCCGATGAATAAATAAAAAATAGATGATTTCTCAGCCCTGCAAGCATCTCTGGATGGCAAAAGCCCATTCAGAGAGATGAGAGTGGAGGTTTATGGAGGTCCACAACCCCTGTGAGTCCCCAGACACACAAAGCAGAGCAGGACCTAAAGGCAGAGCAGCAGGTGGGACCTGCAGAGCCTCACCGTGAGTGATGGATTTGATTTCAATGGTCTTGGGGATCCGCTCCTCAGAAGTTGGCTGTACAGATTTCCGGCTGATCTTGGATTTGAAGAGGGTGTTGATTAACGTGGATTTCCCCAAGCCGCTCTGACCTGGAAGAGAGCAGGATAACCCAGAGTCAGCACTCCCTCGTTTCCGGGCTGTGCTGTCAGGGGCCAGGGGATGGGGCTGCTGACGGACTCGGCCTGCACCAAATCTGTCAGAGGGACGAGGAGCAGCTGCTCCCCTGCAGCTCCCCTGCAGCTCCCCCGAGCCAAGGAGCTCGAGTCCAGCCCAGCCAGGAGGATCCTGCAGGTAGCAAAGACCCTCCCTGGCTCCAAAGCAGCAGGTCAAGAGCTGGTTCCCTGCATCCAGGCAAAATCCCAGCAAGCCTGAGGACAGGCAGGCAGTGCTGGGGATGTTTGAAGGGCTGTGGTGATGCTCAGCAGGGCACGGGGACCAGGGAACCCCAGGAAGAAGCATCCCAACTGTGCCTGCAGTCTCCTCTGTCCAGCTCCACAGGGAAGGCTTTGGAGCAGCTTGGCAAGCCTTTATCTGCACAGGACTAACAGCAGCAATAATCTTAAAACATCAGCCCTGCTGCATCTGCTGCTGCTTCCCTGACACGCTGCTGCAATCGGCCCAGCTGGCTGCACACACACAGGTCCACGCCAGGAGCGTCTCTGAATCCCACAAACAACACCCCAGGAAGCACATGAGATTCCACAACTTTAGAAAAACAGCTTTTAGAGAAGCATTTTCATGCTTCATATCCCAGAGCTGATGCTGATCTGTGTGGAAAGGACACCAGCAGCTCCTGACTCTCCAGGAACAGCTGTCCCATGAGCTTGGAGAACAATTTTTCCAGAGCAAAGAAAACAGAATTAACTCCTCAGAACCCAGGGAGCAGATGTTCTGTGTCCCCTGCAAACACTGCAGAGATCCTGCACACACCATGGGGACCCCACTGGCCCCGTTCTGCCAAGACATATTGCAGACAGTGATCATGGCACTGCCACCAGCATGTCCCTTGTCCCACTGAGTGTCCCTAAGCAGAGTCAGCAAGGGTTTCACCCACATCCTTCAGGGTCCTGGCCCATCCACGCCACCAAAGCCAACAGTAGGGCCAACCAGCATTGAGTATCACCTCCTGGCATCACCCCACTCCCTGATCAAACAGCAACTTTAGACCTGGGTTTGCAACATCACCAATGGCTGCAATCCAGCACAGGAAAACTCTCTGACAGCCACTGTCACTGCTGGGCTCTAAGAAACACATGGACCAGGCTGGGGGTGCGTGATCCCAGTCCTCTGCTGCCTGAAAATGCAGGGGCAGGCACAAACAGCTCTGGAGCTGGGCATGCAGAGCCAAACCAGAGCTCTGACTGCACCACTGCTCACCATGAAATGGAGCAGCTGGGGAGAGGGGAAGGTGGGGTGACACACTGGGGACAGGTAAAATCAGGGTGACACACTGGGGAGAGGGGAAGGTGGGGTGACACACTGGGGACAGGTGACATCAGGCTGACACACTGCCAGAGCTCCAGGCAGTGGCTCTTTGCATTCATGTCTGTCCAAGATGCTGGAGCTGCACTGCCTGGAAAGGGACCAGAGGTGAGAGCCAGCAGCAGCCAGGATGTGATGTCCCATTGGCACCACAGCCACAGGCAGCTGAGCACAGGGCAGAGCCCCCTCCCAACAGCCCTGGTTTGCAGCCCACTGCCTTTCCCAGAACTGAAATCCAGTGGGGAAAACACAGCTGAGCCTGGCCACCTCTGCTCTCCTTCCAGCTGCTTTGTGCTGGAAACTGAATGCAAAAGATGTGCTTTGGGGTTGGGATTTTTTAAAGTTTAGAAGTTTTTCTTCATCTCTGCAACTTTAGAGGACAAAGTACTAAGCTGACCTCAGCCTGCAGCCCCCTCTCAGAGTTCTGGTTGGGTTTGTGAAACCCTTTTGAATGGGGACCCTGCTACAGTGGTGAAAGGGTTTTCACAAAGCCTCATCATAGAGACACAGTGTGGGGTGAGCCCTGCATGGCAGCGATGCTCAGTTCCCACCTCTCCTGCAGGACAAATCACCTCCCTCCTCCCTACCCTCATCTCCTGCCTCTAAGACAGAGATTGGAACAATTTCAACTCAAGGAGCAGCTTAGGCTGGATGGGAATTGCAGAGCTAAACCCATCCCTGGGGAAGCACAGCAGGATGAGGGCTGGCTGCTGCCCCTTCCCCGAGGTGCCGCTCCTCCCGCGTCCCTCCCGCGTCTTCCAGGAGGGCCAGAGCTCGACTTGTTTATGCTGCCCCGAATTCCCAGCCTGCAAACAGCCAGCCCAGCGCCTGCCAAGGGGAGAACAATGTTTTCCAGGCGCGCCGCAGCACGGGCCTTCGTACCACACACAGCGCTGCCAAGGCACAGCCGTTCCTCAACATCCCTCCCCGCCCGCACAGCACACAGCTGAGGTGCTGAGGCAGCACAGCCTGCTCCTGGAGGGATGGCAGCCTCCTCCTGGAGGGATGGGAGCCTCCTCCAGCAGGGAAATGGGAGCTCAGCACAGGCAATCTCGCTTGCAGGCTCCCAGGACCAGTGCAGTGATTCCTCTGTTAGCAGTAAAGAGCTGGAGTTGTTAAAACACCTCCCAAGAACTGGTTCTGCACTGCCCAGCCTTGCTGTGATCACCCAGCCTGGGGAGCCTTCCCCACAGAGGGAGTGAAAGTATCAAAATGGGAAATTGCTGGAAAGCTACAGCACACTGGTATCTTTAACAGAATTAGCAAACTCTGGATCAGGCCCTTCGACAACCCCAGGCAGACCCCCAGGATACCCCGTGGGACATCCCACAGGCATCACTTGTAGCCTTACACAGCTCCTCTCAGGAGGATAAGGGATGCTGACATCCCATGACCATGCCACTGGTCATTGCCTGGGATTTACTCTCCTCATCCCCCTGCAGCTCCCCTGGGAGACACAGGCAGGGAGAGCTGCTGCCTGACCAGCCCAGCCCCAGGGAGCACAGCCCAGCTCACACAAGGGGCTCCATGGGACCAAGTCAGACATTAATAGCTGGAAAAGAGCAGAAAAGCCTCATTTCTTTTCCCCTTTCCCCTTTGGTCTCACAGTGTCTGCCCAGCTCTCCAGTACAACCAGCATTTTGCAGGTCAGTGGCTGTGCCATCCCTGGCTTTGGGGGCCTGGGGGCTGCAGGAGCACAGACTCCCCCAGCTGAAACTTCAGGTAGAGCAGCAGCAATGCAGCCAGGGGTCATTAGCCCAGGAGAGTTAATGAACATTAGACCAGGAGAGTTAATGAACAGGGCAATCCTGCTTGTGGGCAGCAGGATTTGGGCACTCAACCCTCCAGCCCTCCCTCCTTGCATGTGGACACCCCCTGGCACACTCTCATCCCTGCTGTGCCACCCTGTAGGTCCCCAAAGGAGCCACCCAAGCCAAATGACTGAGCTATGCAAACCCCTCCTGCTGGTCTTTATTCCCACCAGTAAATCACTGCTTTTGGCATTTCTTCCCTGGTACTTGTAGCAGGGCTGCCTGAATACAAAAAACTCACAAACAGGAATTTCACCCAAATTGCTGGAAGGATGAGGGCTCTGAAATACCAGCAGCAGTGAAGCCCCTGGAGCCCTTGATGTGCTGTCTGACTGCTCAAACCAGAGCAGGACTCCCAGGACACCCCTCAATGTGCTTCTCTCTGGGATGTGCCCATGGATAATGCACCCCAAGATGCAGGAGGATGAGGAGGGCCATGGACCACATCACATCAACAGCTTTAACTCCAGCTGAACTCAGGCCAGCTCCTCGGGAGCAGGGTTTGCTGACTGTCAAGGCAGAGCCCCCAGCGCTGACCCCAAGGAGACCCCAGAGAGGACAAACATCACGGCAGGACAATGCCAATGCCAACACCCAGCTGAGCACGCTGCGGGCAGCTGGCACGAGGGAACCACTCACCCACGACCATGATGTTGAACTCGAAGCCCTGTTTCATGGCTTTCCTCCTCAGCTGCTCCAGGATGGCGTCGATGCCCACGTAGCCGAAGTCCGCAGCCGGCTTGTCCGGCCGCGCCGGCGCCGCCTGCTTGGGGCCGGCATCCCGCGGAGCGTCCGTCATGCCGGGAGCGTGGCTGGGAATGGCCTCTGGACCTGCGGGGGCAAACACGGGGTGGTCAGAGGTGCTGCTGCTGCTCCTGGCAGGGAATCACAGGAGCTGCCTGCTGCACCCAAAGCAGGAGTAAAGCACGTGTAGAGACTCGGGGTACCAGCAGGCTGGGAGAGAGGAGGAGTGTGGGATCTTCCTCCACAATAGTTACATTAAATTTGGGATTTCCTTTCTTCATTTACTGTGCTCACCTTGATCTCTGCCCACTCCACCAAACCTGCCACAGCAAAGGGATGCTGCTGTGGGGCTGTGAGCACGCCAGGTCCCACAGCAGCTGATCTGCTGCCACAGAGCAGGACCCAGCACCCAGAAAGTCCTCGGCCCACATCTGGGAGTGACAAAGGCTTTCAGCCCCGCAGTCCTGTGCCCGGGCACTGCTGTGGGACTGGCAGACCTACACATCCCACTTCTCCACACCACTGGAATTACAGCACCGTGCAGACTGCTGGTGTGAACAGCCCAGCCCACGTTCTAGGGGGGAGCTGCATGGCTTTGCAGACACAGGGAGTCCTTGGCATCCTCTGCCACGTGCCCTCCTCGAGCTCCAGCTGACGCAGATCAGAGGCTGCCGGCCCTGGCTTGTGGAAAACCCAACACATTTACATCAAGACGGGTTGTGCCAGACAACACCCACGCAGCCACGGAGCTTCTGTGATCTCGCTCTAATCCTGTCCATATCTGCTCAGAAACCCAAACCCTTCAGCCTCCCTCACACACAGGGTGCTGTCTCCCCTGCAAGACGCTCCAGCCCAACAAAGTTCTTCAGAAGAAGCAAATGCAAAACTACTGCCTCAGCCAACAGCTCTGTAAGAAAATCCAGGGAATTATCTACTCCCCCAGGCACCAGGCAGGAGCATTGGGAAGGACAAAGTGCCCCATGTGCCCCGGGGTGATGCAGCCTTGTCCCCTGCCAGCCCCAGCTGCTCCGAATCACCCACAGCGGATACAGCAAATATCCCGAGGGCAGAGCGTGCACAAGGTCAGCCCAGACCCCTGCAAGCTCATGGAGGCACCAGCCACATGCAGCACATTCCCCTGATCCGGGCACAGAGAGGGAGGTTTTAGGAAAACACACTTCTAAGAGCCCTGCCCACCCCAGGCTGCTGCTGCTCAGTGCCTGGGTGCCTGCAGCCACCAGCCTAAGTGAGCATTTTGTTGTTGCTCAGTGTTTTGCAATGCTTATTTATTATCTTTTAATCGTTCATTATTATTAATAAAAACATTATTATTTGCAAAGTCCTCACCCCTCCAGACAGCAACACAGCTCTCAGCTCGTCTCACCCCAGTTATTCCCAGCCTTTGATGATGTGCTGCCTGCTTTTCTCTCCCTCCCTCTCTCTGTAGGAGTGTGGCTGGGCCAAAGGGGCTCCTCCAAACACAATCCCATCACCCCTTCTCCTCTGGCTGTGTCAGACCAGACCCTGTTGGGGTCTGTGAGGTGGAACCGCTCTCTTCCTGCAAGCACAGCACACTTCCACGTGCTTAATATAGGCCAAGCAGAAAAAAAAATAAAAAAAGAAAGAAAAAACAAACCTAGAACTAATCCCAAAGACTATTGGGTCACTGAACACTTTTTTCCAACCCTCAGTCCTGGGCTGTGTAGCTGAGCATTACTCACAGAGCTGCTGGAGAGCAAACACGCTGTCCCTGACACATGGGAGCATCCAGGAACACTGCACAGCTGGAACTGCACTGCCACTGGGAGCATCCCACTCCTCCTGGGAACACTGCACAGCTGGAACTGCACTGCCACTGGGAGCATCCCACTCCTGGGAACACTGCACAGCTGGAACTGCACTGCCACTGGGAGCATCCCACTCGTCCCAGGAACACTGCACAGCTGGAACTGCACTGTTGTGAGGAGCAGGAACACTGCACAGCTGGAACTGCAACTGCCACGCTGCCCCTTGCAAAATCAACCAGCCCAGCCTGCCCGAGGCCTCACCACAAATCCCAAATTAACCCCGTTCCAAGATGGCAAGGCCAAAAGTAGAAAAAAATCCCTTCATAACACTAAAAAAAAAAAACAACCCCAACAAAATGACAACTAAATCATGTGGAAAATATGCTGCCACCAGCAGCAGCGCTGGGTTATGCAATGGGTTTAACTCCTCCAGACACCACTTGTGTGCACAGGACAGCCCCAAGGATGGGAAGGCAAACTGGAACACTGGGGCAGGTAAGGTGCAAAGAAAGTAAGAAATTAAATAGAGCAGAAAGCCACCCTCCACTTGATAAAGGCCAGGAGCATCTCCAGCCCCCCAAGGAGCAGCTGGCAGTGTGCAGAGGGGCTGACCTGTCCCTGGGCAGGGGGATGTGCAGGCAAACTGTCCCCAGCTCGGGGAGCAGCCACTCTGTGGCCCTCAGGGGGAGAAGGAGGGCTCAGGGCTCCCCAGGCTCCAGCCAGACCGAAGCCACAGGAAGAGCAGCATCCCTGGCAAGGCAGCCCATGTGCTTCAGCTGCTCTGTGGGGAACTGGTGATTTAAAGCACCTGGGTCCTGACTGGGGAAAAGTACAATAAAGGTATATTGCATCTAGGAGTGTCTGCAGCACAGCAGGGATGCAAAGCTCCAGCAGCACCATCAAACTCCCAAGGAAAATGCCACAACTCAAACGTGCAATTTTTGTTTCAGCTTCCCAGCACTGAACTGGTCTTTTCTTAGCAAAACACTCCAGTGTCACGGTCGGCTCCAAGGGGTTTATGCCAGCAGAAGGAGGGTGCAGCCAAACCACAGGAGCACTTGGTGGCACACAGGGATGCTGTGCTGGGTGGCAGGGAGCACTCCCAGGAGTCACTTGTCTAAAACAGAAAGATCCTAGAAATAAGCTGGAGCAGAGCAGTGGATGCCTGGGGTGCATCATGGGCACATCCTGCATTTGTCTGACCTGCTGTGCTCTGGGAGGGGACGGTGTCAAACCTGTGGTGCTGTCAGAGCCAGTGTCACCGAGCCGACCCTTCTGGAGCACTGCAGGGAGGGATGGGTTAATAAATACCAAATGCTATCGGAAATCCCTGATTGCCACTGAGTCCCTGGCAAGAGCAGGACCCGAACTCACATGATTCACCATTGTCACCTCAAGCCAACTGCTGTCCCTCACACAAGGGGGACATTCCTTCACTGATGGGGCAGAGAACTCCAAGCCTGCAGCTCTCTCCCACTCAAGCATTCCTGGATAAACACCAAGCACATGGGAACAAGTGCTTGTGCCATATTTAGACCTCCTCTGCCAGGGAAACCCTGTCCACGTGGGCACAGGAGATGTGGAGATGGTCAGGGCAGCGCTGCACCAAGCGGGGACAGAGCCAGAGCTCCGGCCCGGGCACGGCTGACTCAGGACAGCTGCTCCAAAGTTGATTTTGCCAAAGACTCGGGGCTGTTGCTCTGTAATTGATGCATGTCAGACACGAGCCAAAGCCAACATCTGCGAAGCAGCAGATGAAAGGCACCCCGCGGGGAGGGAAGCCCCTGGGAGCCCCCTGGGGACCCTCCTGCTCCTCCAGCCAGCTGGATGCCGTGTGCCGTGGGACAGGCTTGGCTGTGCTGGTGCCACGAGGCTGCCACAGCCCGGGACGCTGCGGGCAGGGCATGCAAGGACAGCCCCAAAACCCCGAACCCAGGGGCTGGTAATCCTCCCCGAGGATCTGGGATCTGCAGGAGACTGGGGCTTCACTGCAGGCACACAAAGGTTAAAGAATCCTCTCAGAGGCTGAACTGGGGATGTCTCACCCACCCCAGGTCCTGGCTAGACCCAGCAGCTCCATGCTGCACTGGTGATCTGGGAGAGCAGAGCTGATCTGGAGCGGGGTTGGTCACACACCTGGTGCTCAGTGGCTGCACAGAGCAAGCAGAGAGAGGCCAGGAGGCTGCACCTCTGCCATGGCCACCCGAGAACAGATCCAAACCATTGCACACTCTATGGATGCACACACATTCAAGGGCAAAATGGCAATGTTTGGGGAGTAAATCCAGGAAACATCCCTTGGATGCCAGGAACACCAAGCACTGGTCACCTTTTGATGGTGCTGCAACCAGTTCTGCGGAGCTACAAGCACCCAGAAGACCAGGACTCTGTGGATAACTCCCCTTCCCTCCACACAATAGACACTGGAAATACCATGGGCTCCCAGATTTGTGGGATGGGTTCATGCAAACACAGCGAGCAGGTTCAGAGCAGTGCACAGTGGTGCATCAGGGCACATCAGCACAGCCTGGGCACAGCCTGGGCAGCTGAGTATCCACGGATGTTTTCAAGGGAGAAGTGTGAACCACCTAACCTTTCGATTTTTGGGAGCAGCTCTCTTGGAGAGTCGTGCCTGTAGGGTGTCACAGAGACATTTTTAGCTCCAAAGAGTGAATTCCCAGCTCCTGGTTAAGGACAGCTGGCTGTCAGGACTGCGGCACACGCGGCCTCCAGGGCCTCTCCCCTGGCACACTGAGCCAGTGACCACAGGCCATGGAAACGGATCCAACCTGTGGAGGAGGTGGCAGAGCCTGTCCCTTCTGAGGGGACAGCAGGAGTCAGGAGGGAGGGAAGGAGGGAGTCAGCAAAGTCAGAGCTGGATATGATCCCAGCATGGCCCAGGCAGTGCTGATTTTTTCAGTTGCCCAGTCACTGCCACCACGGGATCCCCTGGTGCTGAACGTGGCAGGTCCCTGCTGGGTGTGTGGGTGCCAAGGAATGTGAGGCACAGCTCAGTCCGAAGCTGGGGAGGCTCAGCCTGGCACACAGAGCCAGTGCCACAGACCCTGCAGCACCAAATTGTGACTAAGGGATGTTCCTATTATTCAGTTGCAATCACCAGCACCTGGCTGGCACTGCCAGGCCCAAGCTGGAGTCTGTCCTTTGCATCCCTGGGCATTGGGCTACAGTTTCAGGCTGGCCGCCAGCCCAGGCCCACCTACCAACCAGTTATGCTTCCTTCTCAGCTTGCATTTCCACCCAGGTGCCAACAACCACGACCCAGAAACAGCAGAGTATGCTTAACTCCTCTTCATCAGACCAAACCCACCCAAGAGCTGCCAGAGAGGCGGCCAGGTGCCACCTGAGCACGCAAGATGCTCCAGGCTTGAAGCCTTTTAGTCAGGTGGGGAATAAACGCATTTGCAGAGTTTAAAAAAAGGAGGCAGTGATCCCTGCTGTGGTGTGAGCGCTTCCACAGGCGAGCAGTCGGGGCCACAGCCCTGAGCCACAAGTCATGGGCACGCATCACGTGCAGGTCGAGCTGTCCCCGCCAGCCATGTGCGCTTCCGTCCTCACTCACTGTGTGCTTCCCCTCCCGCTCCGGAAGCCCAGCAGCCCCTGCCCTCCGCAGCTCAGCCCTCCCGGCTCTTTTATTTACAAGAGAGGGATGCTTCAGGGCTCCCCATCACTGCTTCCCTTCCCATCTTAAACCCTCCAGCTGCTGCAGGCTCTGGTCACCAGCGTGTCTGGGCTGGGATGCAGGAGCCCATCCCAGGGGTCAAACCGTGGTGCCAGCTCCACAACTTCAAGCTGCTGCCTGCCACTCCATCGCCAGCTCCTGTGCTGGCCTGGATGTGGCATGAGGCTGACCACCAGGCTGACCACCACCCTGCCCCGGTTGGACACGTGTAGCCCTGGCAGCAGCACAATCCACAGTCCTACATTCTCATTTCTCCAGCCATGTGAGACAGCAGCTCTAAACCACTTACAAAAGCCTAAAAAGAGTTGTTAGGCTGTTCTCCATGTTTAAAAAGGAGATTATCATGAATAACCCCAAGTCTTGGCTTGGGCATGCAGAGGTCTCTGGCCATGTGGCACCACTGACCTCCCTCAGAAGTAAGCAGCTTCCCCTGGAGCTGGAGCAAGGCTGACCCCAGAGCAGCCTTCCCTCACTGGGAACGCCCCATGGAGAGGAACTTTCTCGCAAACAGATCCCAGCAGAAGCTGCTCCATCAGCTAGCCCCATGTAGCCCATGCCAGTGGCCAGCACAGCCCTTGCTCCCCCACAGACAGGCTGAGGGTGCCTGTGCCCAGGAGGGTCCAAGGACACCTTCAGAACTGATTCCATGGGGGCTCTGAGGGTGGGATCCACTCCCACCCCTGTCCACCCACCCTGGACAGTGGTACTCAGCACAGGGGGGACATGGGGATCCTCCCCAGCCCTCAGCCAAGAGAAAGCACCCTTCACTCCTGTCACCACTGCTCTGCAGAGCTCTGTGCTGTGAAAACAAAGAGCCAGGCAGCACTTCCCAAACTCAGCTTGTCCAGACAACACTGCAGAAGGAATGAGTCCGGCCAAGCCCCAGGAATGGGCACCGGGCACGGCTGAGTGTGCCCAGGGCTGCCGAGCCGCACTCCGGGGCTGATGCCCGCGTCCCACGAGGCGCTGAATGCAGCTACGGCAAAGAAAGGAGCGAGCCAGAGGGATTCACATCCCGGGGGTTGCAGTTCAGCTTTCTTTTTTTTTTTTTCCTATTTTTTTCCTCCCCTTTTAAAACTTCTTTTTCGCTTGGTTTTGTTCTTTGAAGGGTAGGGTGGTATGGATTTTAATTTAATTCCTTTGTTTGTTTTTTTGTTGTTTTCTTTCTTTACTAAAGGCAGCTGCGCCCCAGACGCCCCGCGAGCCCTTTAGCGGGGGCAGCACCGGAGCAGGGCAGGGCAGGGCAGGGGACAAGGGGGTACCCACGGGGACAGGGCAGGGGAGCAGGGGGTGCCCCCCAGGCCGGGCAGGGGTTGATCTATTGATCTCTATTGATCGCTATTGATCCCGGACAATGCCGGCAGCGCGGCCAGGCGGTGCCGAGCAGCGGCCCCTCCTGTAGGGCACAGCGGCGGCACAACGGGGCCGAGGGCCGAGCCCCCCCAGGACCCGGTGTNCCCGCGTCCCACGAGGCGCTGAATGCAGCTACGGCAAAGAAAGGAGCGAGCCAGAGGGATTCACATCCCGGGGGTTGCAGTTCAGCTTTCCTTTTTTTTTTTTTCTCCTATTTTTTTCCTCCCCTTTTAAAACTTTTTTTTTCGCTTGGTTTTGTTCTTTGAAGGGTAGGGTGGTATGGATTTTAATTTAATTCCTTTGTTTGTTTTTTTGTTGTTTTCTTTCTTTACTAAAGGCAGCTGCGCCCCAGACGCCCCGCGAGCCCTTTAGCGGGGGCAGCACCGGAGCAGGGCAGGGCAGGGCAGGGGACAAGGGGGTACCCACAGGGACAGGGCAGGGGAGCAGGGGGTGCCCCCCAGGCCGGGCAGGGGTTGATCTATTGATCTCTATTGATCGCTATTGATCCCGGACAATGCCGGCAGCGCGGCCAGGCGGTGCCGAGCAGCGGCCCCTCCTGTAGGGCACAGCGGCGGCACAACGGGGCCGAGGGCCGAGCCCCCCCAGGACCCGGTGTCCCTTCCCGAGGACGCCGTGCCCCGGGGGGGAACCCCACACCGCGCCCCGCTGCCCTCCGTGGGAACCGCGGCACGCACCCCCGAGCTCTCAGGCCCTTCCCCGGCATAATTCACCCCAAAAAAGCGCTTCCCCCCCACCACAATCCCCCCTCCGCTGCCCCCCGGAGCCCTCGCCCCCGGGCACCGGAGACTCACCCGCGGCGGCGGCGGCTCCGGCAGCCGGTGGCTCCCGCCTCCTCCCGCGCTGTCCTCCGCCTCCTCCCCCATCGCCCTTCCTCCTCCTCCTCCTCCTCCCCCATCACTCTGCCTCCTCCCCCTGCAGCCCGGCCCGGGGGGATGGAGCCTCTTCCCGGGAAGTTGCTTCGCCCCCGGGCGGTTTCCATCCCCCCGCCGCTCCCGGCCCGGCCCGGCCCAGGGGGGCCCGCAAAGGGTAAGAGGAACAAGAGTTTGGGGGCACGGCCCACCCCGGGTCCGCGCAGGAGGTGCGGGGAAACTTCCACGCGAAAGAGAGAGGCTGGGCCAAATGGGGCAGCCCCAACCCAAGAGGAGCCCAGTTCACCCAGTGCTCCAGGAACAAGGGCCAGGGTCTCACACAAATCCCTGTCCCTGAGCCCAGGGAAGCCTTTTGCTTCCTAGCATCCCGAAATTCTCCAGCAGAGCCCCCAAGCAGTCCCGGGTGGGTGTGAGCGCTGGGAGCGTGGGCTCACTTTGCTCTGCAGCTGGTTGAAGGTGTCTGGGCTGCATCTCACATCTGCCAAGACAAGATGTCAACCTACCCCCACGGGCATGGCTGCTCTCTCAAATGATGTCAGTGAAGCTGAATGAAGATATTAGCTGTCTCCACAAGTCCTTCCTGCCTTACACCTCGATCCCAGAGCGTCTCCACCACCTCTCTCCCACCAGCGGAGGGAAGGACCAGCCACAGGAGGGAAGCTGCCATGTGCACGGGGCCAGGGACACTGGGCTGCACCACCTGGCCCTGCTCCCACCAAAACACACCCTGGTGTGGGGTGAAATCCCCTCTGTGATGTCCAGCAGTGGTGGTGGGACTCTCTCCTGTCACAGACAGGATGAAGCCAACCTCCCTCAGTTGGGCTCCTGGGTCTAACACATTACTTTGGCCCACTCTACGACCTCAGGACTTTTTCCCTGCAGTTCCCAGATTTGCATTCCCAGAGAAAGGCCTGCAGGTGATGAAAGGGTTAAGACAGATGTGCACATCTGCAATCTTCAACGCCCAGAGGACTCCATTTCCCACGAACAGCCCCTGCCCAGCCTGCAAGTCCGGGGCTAGTACTTGTACTTCCTTTTTGAGCTGTTACCAGCATCACCAGCCTCTGCCACACTCCTGTACTCGATGCCAGCCCTGCCACCTGTGCCCGTGGCACCACAGCCCCCCTGTCCTGCCTCCCGCCTGTGGCTCCAGCGTGGCTGTCACCTTCCCTCTTCACTTCCGGACCGCCAGCAGTGGCAGATCTTCCTCCACCCAGCAGAGCCACCACACACCAGGCTGGCAGCAGCCCCTCCCCACCCTGCTGGGCTGGCAGCACCCCTCCCGTGATGCCCAGCAAGGCTGGCATAGGCTGCTCTGCAAACCATGGGTGCTCAGGGGGGACAAGACCCACATCCCCCTACTGCAGCAAGTACCACAAATACCAATTTCTGAGAAACCTTCACCCAGCCCCCAGGCAGGAAACCCAGCCTCAATCTGCTTACGCTGCAGCTGCGTGCAGCTTTCTGCCAGATTACACCACTTTTTATGACTTATTAAAGCTTTAACCCCTATCAATGGGCATTAGTGTTTTAATCTCTCTAATCTCCAGGAAAATCCAATGCTAGATGCCAAACTGGGCTTGCCCGAGTAGCAGCTGGGTTTGTTTGCAAGTCACTCCAGCCTTGTTTCAGCTGGAGAAAGGCAGGAAAAGGCCGTGCCCAACTCACTTAGGTGCTGTGTGTGCACAAAGAGTAAAGGGAGGATCTCAGGTGCATGTGGGCTCTGCAGATGTGATGTCCTCTTCCTGTCCCTGACATTGAGTTGACCACATCTGGGGCTGTGCAGGAGTTAAACATCAGCACGGGGCTCACGTGCCCAAACCAAGACCAGCAAACAGGGGTGAGCACGGCGTGCTCAGCCACGTGAACCAACTCCTCGCTCCTCAGAGTTAATTTTTTCAGACTGAAACCATGGGCATACTTTAGTCTTGCCTATGAGGGAACAAAAAAAAACACAGAAAAGTTTTCCCCATGGTCACTGAATCTCTGCAAAGACATTTCACAGAATCACAGACTGGTTTGGTTGGAAGGGACCTCAAAGACCATCTAATTCCAATCATGGGCAGGGACACCTTCCCCTAGACCAGATCCAACCTGGCCTTGGATACTCCAAGGATGTGGCAGCCACAGCTTCTCTGGACACCCCCTGCCAGGACCTCACCACCCTCAGGGAAAAAAAATAGAGCACACGGGAACTCAACACTGTGTCCAAGCTGTTTCCCAGATTAATTAATATAAAATATTTTGTTTCAACTCTTATCCTTCCCAGGAGCAACAGCTGGTGAGCGAGCAGCTCAGAAGGACAACAAAGTGTCATCCTTGGCCTCACAGCAAGAGCAGCAGGGCTTTGGTAGCACTGCTGGTCCCCAGGATGGCTCTTGGTGACTTTGGGGTGTTTGCGCAGAGGAGGGGCTCACAGAGTGACAAACAGCCACCTCTGGGATTTGTTCTTACAGGAGCATCTCCATTCCTGCAAGGAGAACAGGGCCCTGCCTGGGCTTCTCCCACTGCTCATTTCTGGCTCTGAGCACAGGCAGGACCGACAGGCAGAGGAAGGAAGCAGCTTTAACCCTACAATGCAGATGAACTGGAGAGGGATTAAGTGACTTGCCCAGGGTCACACAGAAATCTTACAGCAGAGCCAAGAACTGGATCCAAATCCCCTAATTAAGGGTTTTAAAATCACAAACTCATTGTTCTTCTCTTAGAAGAAACTAATAATCAGAGTTAGGAGCAATTCTAAAGAGGCCTATTGCTGTTGTAAGTTGTACCAAGGGATTTGAACTAACTACAGATCCAGCTTTTAGTCTTGCAACTAATCTGAAATGCTAAGGAAGATTCCTGCCTGGCTTACACAGTCCAATCTGTACTGCTTTATGGGAGGGACATCCTTGCAGTGAGAGCAGGTCCCCATGTCACAGCCACACCGTGCAGGGCCAGTAGGGCTCACTGGAGAAGATGGTCCAGCACTGATGCTCAGGGATACAGCAGTGAGGGTTTCAGCAGTTCCTGAGTTTTGGGGACAATTCCAACCACAGTCCTCTGCAGGAGAGAAGTGGCCAGCAGTGGGGCTGCTCCCCAGCAGCACTGCAGCCCTCCCCTGTGCTGGGCAATGCTCTGCCCTTGGCCAGCTCCAACCATTGAATCCCCAGCTTTGAGGAATAACCAAGGTCTGCAAGTGAAGGCATCTTCACCAGCACTATCCAGCCTGTGGCAGACCTGCCAACAAACTCACTTCATCCCAAGCTGCCCAGCTGTTAAGAAAACATCACATCTCTTGGGCACAGGCAGCACAAGCAGGATGTTCTCTCACAGGAATGCTGAAGGGACATTTCCAGTTTTACTGCACCTCATCAATCCCCAGTTAAAAGTGCACCGTTAGAGCTTAGGAAATAATTTTTATTCTTTCAATATTGCTGCAATGCTGACTACCTGCCAGTCCCCAACAACTTTGACAGACAGATGGAAATTCTGCCAGCTATATTTATAATCTCAGATCAATAGCAGAATGAAATGCAGAGACCTTGGTGAAGCACCAGCAAACTCAGTGGAAAGTAGCATGACCGAGAAAAGGACAAGAGCTTGCAGATCACAAGACCAAAATACATTTTTTTTTAGCACTGAAAGAGACACCATCACCTCTAGCAGGAACAGAAAGGATCCCCCAATGCCAAGAACATCTAAAACCAATCCTAAAGCTTTTCTAAGAGCCTGAGTGCAGGTCTGCAAGTGTTACCACCCAGGGAGGGCTCTGGCAGGCAGCCACCACAGTCCCTTCAGCATGTGCAGGATAACTCCCCAGAACATCTCTAAGACCCAGAGATCAGTGACATTTCCTCCCCTCTGGCAGTACTGAACTCCCAAGTCAATAGATGATGCTGTTTTTTTCTTTTAAGCTACCTGGTTTCTGGCACTGAACAGCTCCTCTGAGCAGCTATGTCAGACACACCTCTGCAGGTATCCCACCAGTTCCTCCATGAAAGGAGCTCTTTGGTGGTTTAAATCTCCCTGGAGAGGGAGGGCGGTGGAGCAGCACTAACATGGGGTGCAGGCACTGCCAGGAGCATGCAGGGCCCTCCAGAGCTCAGGGACCAACCACCAGCCACCCTTCCACGCCTTGGCCAGGAGCAGGATCCAGACCTGCCAGTATCACTGCACCGTGGCCATTCTGCTGAACCCCCATCACACCCAGGACTGTCCCAGCTTCCACCATGCCAAAACCCAGAGTCTCCTCCAGCTGGACATCTCCAGACCGCTCCCACTCTCCAGGAAGGAAGGAAGGAATTATTTCACACGCTGTCACCAGCCGTCACGCGCAGCTGGCACCATGTCCTTGGCGTGAGTCACCCGCTCCCCAGGGAGGCCATGCCTCGGTTCCCGGTGTCACATCCCAGCAGTGTCCCTGCAGCAGCCTCCCTTCCTCTGCCACATTCCTCCTGCAGAGGATCTCCTGCAGCTCCTGCTCCCTTGAGCAGGGCAGGCAGGAGGCTCCTCATGGTGTTCCAGCAATCCACCATTTTCCAGCAGGGAACAGGCTTTGCTAGGAAGGCACTCCGCAGTCACAAAGATTTGGAAAAAGCAAGAAAGAACCCCATTCCTCCCAAATTCCTTTTCCCTCACAGGGGACACTGGTTTGGGCACTGATGTGCTGGTTTGGACAGACACAAAGCACTCTGAGCATCTCCCAGGCAGTGCCAAGGCCTCAGCTCTGAGCACAGGTTTTGCTCAGCAGGGACAGGTCTGCCCTGGCACCAAAACGCTGCTGCTCAAATCCCTGGGCCAGCTCTGCAGATGGCACAGCCCAGCCATGCCCAAGGAAACACACTTGGCTCCTTTGGCTGCTTAGGAGCCATCCTCACCCTCCTCCTCAAGGGCTTGATCTGCTCCCCAAATATCCCCACAGACTATCACAAAGGACAAATTATCCCCAAAAGGGGTAAAGCAAAATTCTCTGCATCTCACCCCACCAGCATCCCAGAGCCCCACTCCACCAAACCCCTAAACCCCTGTAACCTGCCCTGTGGAGAGAGGGGAGCAGATGGAGCCTACACAGACCTCACACATCAAGGGGCACCTCACAGAGCCCCAGCATCCTCCTCCACCACCTCTGCTCCTCTGCATAGTCAAAGCAGACCCAGCAGCAGGGGCAGAGGATGAGTTTGGTGAAAATAAATCACCTTTGCAAGGGAGAACAGCAGGAAGTGAAAAATTCGACCACCCGAGTCACCCCAAACTTGCTCAAGTAGTTTGAACTGTTTCACCCCAAAGTGGCATCTCCTCTGTAGATGGGGAGATGCCCAGGCAGTGGCACAGGGATGCTCCAGTGCTGCCCAGGCAGTGACGTCCCTGGGGGTCACAGCAACCCCCTGGTACAAACCAAGCTGCAGAGAAGGTGCTGGGGTGTCCTAATGGTCCCTGCAGGCCACGTGCAGGGATACACGTCCCTGCAAGCTGCACATAATGGGCCCTTCTCCATCCTTTGTCTGCTGCCCCTTTTAAACCTATAAACGCCGTTTGGAGGTAAAGAAGAAAGAATTTAGGGCATCCTAACCCTGAAAAGAAGGAAAACTCCATTCAAGCTGCCGGGCTGTCTCCTGCAGCTTAATTAATAACAACCCATCCCCAGCAAGCTGCTGCAGCGCCAGCTGTCTCCTCGGATGGAGGTGCCTTGCTCCGAATAATAGTGCTTTGTATTTTGATGGGAAAAGGTCAGGAGGATGGGGGGAGGAGGAGCTCGGGTGGGAGGGAAATGCGTTGCTGCCCTACAGTTCCCGACACCGTGAGCGAATCCCTCTCGGTTCCCATCTGCTGCTGGGCCAGATCTGGGAGATGGTGGCACCCTTCCATCAGCCTCGGGGTGATCACCTCCTAAAACTCAGCAGGGAGAGGGACACGGGGAGAATTCAGGCCTGTGGGCTGCACTCCCCCACTGCTGGGAGGCCCGGGGAGCTCCTGATGCCACTTTGACATGGTCCAGGACCCCCTGTGGGGAAATCCCTGCTCTGCTCTTATCAGGAGGCTCCCTGATAACAGCACAGGATCAGCGCTGCAGGGAGCCAGCACTGCGTGCCCCTGGCAGCTTTTCCAGGCCACCAGAAAGGGACATTCCCCGCTCCCATTTGGCTTTTGCATAAATAAACAAGCCTAGCCAAGGCTCAGAGCAGCAGTGGATGAATCCAAGGCGATGCAACAATGCGGCACAGAGGGGAAACAAAGTAAAACAGACCCAAGCCCTGGGTGTGAGATGCCCACAGCCACCAGACCCCAGGGCACGGCCATGAAATCCCCTCCATTTCTGCTTGGCCACAGAGCCCAGCACCGAGTATGAAACCAAGACGCCTCCTTGGATCCTGAGCACCAGAGCTGAGGGTTTCTGGGATCCCTGTGGGCGCTCTGTGCCTGCCCTTGCCCTGCTCCTGGCTGGTTATCCAGCCCTCCAGCTCCCCTGGGAAAGGGATGCTCCTGCCCCAGCCCAGTGCCAGCGCCAGGCTGGGCACTGGTGCCCAGGGAGCACCACTGACACGGTCCCTGCCCTCCGAGGAGCACACAGGCAGCTCTCGTGCTCCGCCAGCTGGCCTGGCCTCTGCTCTCACTGTCACTTTTGCCCCCTCCTTGTCCCACCCATGTCCCTCTGTGCCATCCAGGCAGCCTGGGGCTGCCCCAGCACGGAGACGCCTCTGGTCCCAGTGCAGGACTGGGGCACAAAGTCCCATCCATTTATCCTGGGGAATAAAGAGAGACTAAAAACGGCAAAAAAAGGCAGCGGGAAGCAGCATTAGGGCAGGTCCCTGTCCCATAGATGTGTCCCCTACCCAGGCACCAAGGCTTTGCACTTCATCCCCCAGCTGTGCAGGGGGAGGACACAGCCCACAGTGCCCCCTCTTCCACCCCAGGAAAAGGTCCCTGTTGCTTAGCAAAGGGCCATTCATCACCAGGACTGTGTGGGAAGACAAAGGGTTAACCCACTGCAGCTGGGCCAGAAATACCATCCAGGACAAAGAGAGACTTCATGTCACCCGCATCCGCCCAGCACGAGGAAAAAGGGGCCTTAATCCGATTCCCAAAGAAAATGTGGCTTTTACAGCCCCGCCTGGCCAGGCCCCTCCAGCAAGTTTTGCATCTACAGCAAGAGTTAACCCAGTCTGAGTTTGAGAAGGGGCCAGAAAACAGGAAGAGAAATCACTTTTCCATGAGTTTGTGGACACAGGCAGCATCCCTGCAGCAGGACCACAGGGACATGGATGTTTTAGGAAAATCTGATGGCCCCAAAGCACCCTTAGAGCAGCCAGACCTGGGCAGGGGTTTTCAGGGGATTTATCAGGGACTGGAGAAAGCACCACTGCTGATTTCCCACTGGCTGCACCCCTTCCTAGCACTCACCAATGGCACAGGGAGGGACCTCTGAGCACCCCAGCACTGACTGGTATTTTGGGGATGATAAGGATGAGCCAGCAGAGATCTTCAGGGCATTAATGCAGAACTCTGCCTGGTCCCCACAACGACAGGGACCCCAGGGAACAAAGCCAGGGGTGCTGCTGGGAAGCAGACAGTGCTCACACCCACGAGATGTGGATGAACCATCTCTGCCTTCGCCTCCCAGCTGCCAGCCAGGCACACATCCCACAGTGCCACGTCCCTGCCCCAGTCACAGCTGCGTCCCTGTGGCAAGCGGGGTTTGCCAGCCTGGCCCCTCTTCCCTGTTACCTCAAAATGCCACATCCTGATTTTTGGACAGACACTTCCAGGATGCCACTGAGCTGTATTTGCAAGATTAACTCTTTCACTCCCATTTTGGTGACTATTTTTTAACAAATGAGGTCGCTTTACTGTACTCCACAAAGCCTGACAAATTTTAGGGATAAATGAAATAAAGTGCAGTTGAATTCAGCCATAAGATCACAGCACCCAGCAGGCTCAACCCCAGGAGAGCCAGCCTTCCCTTTCCCAGCCCAGCCTTTCCCCTGCACTGGAGCAAAGCTCAGCCACGTTACCCAAGGAGCAGCATCTCCAGCCTGTGTTTCACCCAGCCCCAGCACAGCTTCCACAGGGCTGCATGCGGCGTCGGGGCCATACGGAAATCACAGCATTTAAAACCACAGGCTATAAAAATTCCACCGTGCTCAGGGAAGGGAAGTCTGGATTCCCTGTGGAGAGGCGTCCAGGAACCGCTGCTGCCGGGTTATTGGCCACCAAGCCATTAGACCCTGCCACATGTGCATACCTCGAGCCATGGCCAGCACACCCCGGTGGGAGGGTACGTGCTGAGGGGCTGTGGGGTCAAACACGTTCAAACACCACCACGGAGCTACCCACGAGCCCCACGGCCACACAGGGGTTTTGATCTCAACATGGGCAATCATGGATGGCAACTACAGCAGCATGGGAGAGGTCACAGCTCCCAGGGCTATCGCAGTCCTCTGTGTGTCCCAAACTTATTTTATCTGTCGTGACATGTCCTTATCTGCACTCAGGATGCAGGGCAAACACCCTGGACAGCTGTACTCCTCCTGGATGTTGTATCCTCCAATCTGGAACCACACCTGGACAAGGCAGCAGCGCTTAGGGGTTCACACATAATCACAATTCTTGTTTTTTTGCATTTTTACCTTGTCTCAAAACCAAAGCTCAGCCCAGTGCTGCCTGCACACACAAATGCCCCATTGCCTGGCTCTCCGATCTCCCAGGGGAATTTAGTCCAACCACTCAACAGTCATTAGCACCAGGAAACCCAGGACTCTCAGCCAGCACATGTCCCACAACAGCATAAAATCCCCTCCCACCCCAGAGCTGCACCCCCAGTCTGCTCCCTCCGCCGCACCCACCATCCGCAGCAGCAGGAATTCAATAAAATTAGGCAATTTTAACCCCAAACTTGCCTGGTGTTATGGGAGGCTGTTCCTGTACTCCTCTGCTCTGCGTGTTCCTGCAAGCTGACCCTGGAAAGCAGCAGCAGCAAGCCCAGTGTGCCGTGCAGGGCACGAGGCTGCTCAGCTCATGGACGGCTGGATATCCGTGGCTCCAAAGAGGGAGTTTTGGGAGAGATGGAGTGACCTGCTATCTACAGAAGGGCGGACACAACACCTATGAAATCACCGAGAAATCCTACAAAAACAGCTCAGTGTATGCTGGAAGTCACAGCACAGGGCAGCAGTACCGGCCCCATTGGATCCCAGCTGCTCCCCTGGCCCCGATCTGCTCTGGCAGAGCTGAGATAGTCTCAGCCCTGAATACGTCAGCCCGGATCCATCCCGGATGCTCCTTCCCTAAATGAAGTGTGGTCACACTGGGATGGATATAAAAAGCCCAGCCTGAAATCCTCTGGCGTGAAGCCTTTCCTGCAGCCCCGGCTGCTTCCAAGGGCTGTTTGACAGGGAGACATTGGGATTCAGAGGGAAAGAGCAATTCCTGGGGGTTCACACTGACACAGCCTGGACTGCCGTGCCCAGTACCCCCAACCTCTGCCAGACTAAGGCAAGAGGGAAAACTCCTGTGCTTGGCAAGTCCAGGGGGTCCCACCGTGTCACCTAAACATCCATGTCACTGTCACTGGGCAAAGAGCCGTCAGCAGCGGCAAGACAAGCACACAGAGGGGCCATTCCAATTATTAAAAAAAAAAAAGAAA
>VZTH01017711.1:117797-169104 GCA_013397815.1 Aleadryas rufinucha | reverse complement strand
GGCTCACACTGGCCCAGCCCGGACTGCCATGCCCAGTACCCCCAGCCTCTGCCAGACTAAGGCAAGAGGGAAAACCCCTGTGCTTGCCAAGTCCAGGGGGTCCCACCGTGTCACCTAAACATGTCACTGTCACTGGGCAAAGAGCTGTCAGCAGTGGCGAGACAAGGACGCAGAGGGGCCATTCCAATTATTTAAAAAGAAAAAGAAAGAGAGGAACAAAAAGTGAGGCTTGGAGCTGGGCCAGTTTGCAGAGCTCCAGGGCTGTGACACAGCCCTCCCCACCATGCTGTCCCCATCCCCACGGCATTCACATCCCTGGAGTGTCATCATCCCTCCGGTGTCCCCAGCCTTGTGACATCCCCACCCTCACAGTGTCCCCAGCCATGTGGCATCTCCACGCCCCTGCCCTTTTGTGGGGGGCTGGGGTGTCCCCAGGTCTCTGGGTGATCCCAGTGCACCCCACAGTGCATAGGGGATGTGCGACCTGGGCAGGGGCTGCAGCTCAGGTGGCTTCAGAGAGGGGCTGGGACAGAATGGACAAGAGGAGGGGAGAACACTTCCCACACAGGCACTGAGAGCCACAGAAAAGGGCTGGGGACAGGAGCCCTGCACCCATCAGTGCACACAAGGATGCTCAGGAGGTTTTCCCCAGCGTTCATCAGGACAAGGGGCAAACAAACACCAGCAGTTCCTTTTCCACATCAGCTCACAGCCAACTTCCAGAGCAGAAACCAAGGACTACCATGGGCTGCCAGCCCTCCCTTACGTCACCAGACACACTCCCTGCCATGTCACAGGAATGCATTTGCCAAAAGTAACGTGAGAGCATCTCCAATGCAGCCCGCAGAGCCCTCAGAGCCACACATCTGCCAGGCAGGGGAGGCTGTGGCAGCTGGTGAGGCTGTGTTTGCACCACTGCACAGATGCAAACCACACCTGGCCCCTCCGGCTGGGGCAGGGCTCCCAGACTCGGCACGGAGCCCACCACAGGCAGCAGCCTCCCCCTGCCTGGCACTGCCAGCAGCCAGGGCCCTTTTCACCACAGGGCAGCGGGAGCTGGGTGAGGACAGCCCGTCTGCATCGGGGTCCCATCCTGCTGGGAGCTGCCACCCCAGGGAGCCCCCACCCCCTGGATCATGGCAGAGCTGCTGCCACCCTGTTTCACCCCCAGGATGTGACTCCAGCCTCTGTGACTCCCCTGTCCCACTCTGCCTGCTCAGGCCGTGGTGCAGAGGCTCAGCCCAGCACATCCCATCCCACAGGGAGTCTGAGCAGTGGCAGAGCTGGCTCTGCCTCCTCCCTCAGCACAGGCCCTGACAAATCACTCCCCTGTGACAGTGCCTGCATCATGTCCCTGGTATTTTCCCCCTGCTAAGCCACTGCTCTCTTATTCCCCTCCTTACCCTTCAAACCCCCACGTACTCATGGCACAGCCACACTCAGCTTCTCCACTCCACAAATCCCCACTGGCACGGCTGTGGAGACCCCAGCACAGCCCTTGCCACAGCTTTTTACTCCCTGAGGCTGGGGAGAGCTCAAGCAGAGACTTACTCAGCCGAGGATGATGAGGAGGACAATTCACGCTGCCCGTGAGAGCCAAGGATGCTTCAGCACCTCTTTCAGCTGCTGCCCCAGAGAGCCTCCCCCCAACTTCTGAAAAGTTCTGCTCAATTCCCTTTGAAAAGGTCTCACAAAGCAGATCCCTCCTGGCTCTCTGCCTCCCTCACCACCAGACATGAAAAGCACTCGAGTTTCTCCCCGGGTAACGCGGGTAAAAGCCTCCAACATCAAAGGCACCACACAAGAGTTCTCGCCCCCCCATTCCTCCCAGGCACCAGTGCTGGGGCTGCCTCCCTTGAAAGCACAGCAACCTCAGTGGTTGAGGCGCCAACTGTGCTGAAAACACACTTTTGGGGGTTTTTCTGTATTTTTTTCTTTTTGCTTTCTTTTTTTTTTTTTAAATCAGCCACAGACTGGGGAACTTGGAGGCAAATCTGGGCCAGGCTCTCCTCTGGGAGCAACACAACCAGCATGGTGCTGGTGGGGTTTTGCTCACTGTCTGCTGTGCGGTCAGCCCAGAAAAAGGGGAGCAAAAATATCCCTTGTGCCAGTCCTGTCATTGCCCAACACTAAAGAAAGCCACTAAGTGTCCTGAAGCAAAACCACAAGCACCCTCCAAGCGAGCAGATTCCCATGGATTTCTCAGCAGCCTCTGCAACTCCTCTCCCCCATCTGCAGAAGTGAAACAACATCTCCCCCCATGCTTTGTGAAGCACTTTGATATCTGCACGGCCAAGCAGGGCGAGGGAGGGGTGTTTACCTTCCTGGAAACAGGGAGCAGCATTTACACCCAAAACAACAAGGCCTCAGCACAAAATTCCGGGGCAGAGGGAGCAGTTGCAGACGCAGCAGGAACAGCCGTGGATTCAGAAAATGAGGAGGACTAGAAAATAGCTTCAAACACCGCAGGGATTTCAAAAAGTCCTAGGAGCACATGGTTTCTTGGCCCGTTTCAGAGCGTTCCTCATCCCTTCATCCCACACAGCAGTTGTTCCTGCCAGATCACCGCCTGCCCGGGAATGCTAGGTTCATTTTATTGCTGGAGCATGGAAACAACCTTCGTTTTCAGGGGGGAGGTGGGAGGGCTCTGCCGTTTAACACTTGGCCGCGTTCATGCTGTGATTAATATCACCCGACGCACAGATACCAGATGTGCTCGGGGCAGGCTGGAGCGTATCCTAAATTGCACCAAGATGGAATTTTTGGGCAATTTTCAGGGAGTGCTGAGGGCAGGCACTGATGGGAGAGCAGAGATTTACACAGATAGGCAAGAAAAGAGAATTCTGTGGGGTTATGGCACTGGTCATAACCCCTGGGCCAGCTGCAGTGCCATGGGCTGTGCTTACAATCAGCACCTTGTCATTTTGGGGGCAATTACTCCAATTCCTGTCCTTTTGTGGGTCTGATTTCCACATGCTCACAGCAAAAAGCACTTCAGTTTTACCCCTGCTTCTGCTGATCTCACGGAACTTTAGCTCCAGGAAGGAATTGCTGGCACAGGAACAGCAAACACTGGTAAGGATGGACCTCTCCATGCTGCTTCCCCAGGGTCCCACTGCAAGCCCACTCCTAAGCAAATCCCCCAGCCAAGAGCCTCACTCCATCAGCAGCTTCTCCCCACCCCTATGGGGAGGAGTGCCCTGGGGTCACCTACATGGGTGTCCCTTTAATTAGAACCAAATCCTGGAGCAGCACTGGAGACTCATTCCAGCTTTTTGGAGGCCACACACTGCCCTGATGGACAGCTGACCTCGATCAGGGCATCACACAGCTCCACCATGCCCCCAGCCTTCACCATGGGATTTCAGAGACCTCTCTCCTCTGTGTAGGGTTCCCTCCTGCTGATCCCACCCGTGGGCCATGGCTGATGTCCTCCAAAAATGAGTTCAGGCCGTGCCTGGACCTGCTGGTTTTCTCTTTTCTTCTTTGCCCAGATTTGGGAGCTGAGGTTTGGGTCGTTCTCACCTCCCCCAAACCAGGTCAGCCCCACACAGAAGTGGCCAGGCTTTTCACACCCCATTTCAGTAGTTCTGGGTGCTGCTGATGACACAACCGGTGGCAACCACCAGCACCAGTGTCACCAGGGCTGTCCCACAGGACACAAACCGGAGAACAAAAAGAGGGTCCAGGGCAGAGTAAAACAGTGCTAGCTGTGTCTTCTGCTGCAGGCATGAAAAGAAGCAACAAAGAGGAGCATTTCTCCTCCCTGAAACTCCACGGATGTGCTTGCTGCCAACAAGGAAAATGTGGGAGCCTGTCCATCTGTCCAGACGGGACCTGCAGCGACTCTGGGCGTGAGAAATCCCAAATTCCACATCCCACAGGGCTGCCTTTGTGCTTCTGCTGAAATGGTGAGGTCTGGTTGGCACCTAAAGCCTGGTTTGGGGGTTCATCAGGGCAGGAGGGAGCAGCAGTTCTCTGCAGGCTCCCAGCTATGGCTACAAAGGACTTCACCCAAGCGAAGTCTCTCTCTGTTCCTCCTCCGTTTTTTCCCACCATGGGTCCGTGCTGTGCATACAAAACCAGCGCTGAGCTGTGAATTTACACCCAGAAACCAAAAGTAAAAGATCTCTGTTATTCACTTCTATGAGCAAAGGTTAAATCCTACCAAATACATCAGCTTTTGTGGACAGGACAAGCGTTTGGCAGCCAGCAGGAAGGAACAGGAACGTGGGAATTCCTCCTACGACTTGGCAACAGACTCTTCCCCCAGCACGGGAGCTCTCTGGGGTCTGCTTGGCCTCTGCCAAGCTAAGAAAGCCCCTCATTCAAGTGCTCAGTAATCTCACAGGACATCCTGTAGCTCTGAGAGGAGTTTAAATGAAGGGCTGGATGGATCCAAGCTGCCTAATTGTTGGAGAGAGCAATAGGAAAGGTGGGGTGGCAGACCTGGAGCTGTGATGTCCTGACCTGCTCTTCGGAGAAACACCTCATCCTACTGAATACAGAAGGTGTCTAGAGCAAATCAGCTCCCAGGTCAGTCGTGCTGAGCTGCAGCACGGTGTCTGCCTGCAATGGGCTTCCCCACGACGTGAAAGAAGCTGTGTTAGTATTCCCTGGGAGGTCTAAGAGGGGCATCCTTCCTCTTCCTGCCTCACCCCAGCTGCTCCCATCATCCCACTCCCCACGGCAGACAACATCTTGGGGTTTGATGCTCTTCCAGCATCAGGGTGATGGGGCAGTGCTGTGTTCAGAGGCACAGGAGAGCCAGGACGTACATCCTAAAAGGTATTTAGGCACCTAATTGCAATTAGGCTGTACTGCTCCTCAAGATATCACAGAAGACAGACAGACAGACAGAGAGATAGACAGATAGATAGATAGATAGATAGATAGATAGATAGNCCCACTGCCTCCCAAACACCAACTGAGAGAAACCAGGAGAGCCCCAATGCCTCCCAAACACCAGCTCAGAGAAACCAGGACAGCCCCTCCGCCANTAGAACCAATATTTGAGCGATGTTTTGGGGCAGACCTGCACCATAATCCCCTCAATGGGGAATGAAGCACTCAGCACCAGGTCTCCATCACCACCCACCCTACAGAGCATTACGTGGACTGGGACCAGCACTCAGACCAAGGGCAGGTGTCCACACACACACGTGACAGAAGCCAGGGAAGCTGCATTTGCTGGGGAAGTGGAGAGACCTGAGTTAGAAGTTACTGCTGCTGAATAAATTCTCAAAGGATCATCAGGAACCATCACAGGAGTTGCTGGGGGCAGCCACTTCTAAGAAAGCAGAGCTTGGCTTTGGGTATGAAGGAAAGAAACATTTCCTCAGAGCTGCCATGCACGCTTGGTGCATGTTTTTGGGGTTCATTTGTACCTGTTTGGCTTTGCTACACCTAATACCCACCTTTACAGCACCCACAAACCTAACAGGCTTACAGCAGGTAACTCCTGGAGATCTTACACAGGATGTGTTCAGAGCAATTCTTCTGGACACAAACCTGAAGGACACCAAGGGTCCTCCCAACCCTGTCTCTAGTCCTACAAGGACTAGAGAAAGTGTCAGGGGGATGCTCCAGACTGCAAATCCTATGGGTCCCCCAGGAGCACCCGAGGAGGGAGCAGCACGTGCTGCCCCACAGCAGTGGGTGTCCCTGGCTCCAGGGCACTGGGTGCTGTGCTCCCCACCAGCTCCCCAAACCCCCACCTCAGCCTGGCCAGCACAGAGCAATGACCCCCAAGCTGAGCCCCACCACCCCATGAAACCAGGAGAGCCCCACTGCCCCCCAAACACCAACTCAGAGAAACCAGGACAGCCCCACTGCCTCCCAAACACCAACTGAGAGAAACCAGGAGAGCCCCAATGCCTCCCAAACACCAGCTCAGAGAAACCAGGAGAGCCCCACTGCCTCCCAAACACCAACTCAGAAACCAGGACAGCCCCACTGCCACCCAAACACCAACTCAGAGAAACCAGGAGAGCCCCACTGCCTCCCAAACACCAGCTCAGAGAAACCAGGACAGCCCCTCTGCCACACAAGCTCAGCTCAGAACCTCCTCCCCAGCCATGATGTGAGATAAAGGCAGAGGCTTCGCTCTGTGACACTCGCTGCCACTTAAAGGTCATGGGCCCCAATAGGGTTTGAGGTTTTCTGTTCTGCAGGATATGGCTCTCATGTCTGACACCCTCCGGAAGCTGAGAGCAGAGAGTGCAGCTGACTTCAAATGATTCCTGGGGACCTAGGTCTCCCCACAACCCCAGGAGCACTCTTGGGGATCTATCAACCATCAGTCACGTTTTTTAACCTGAAGAAAAAGCATTGCTAAGGGCTCCAAGACCCCAGATTCAGAGTTTGGGACCATTCAAGCAAAGGCTGTTGTAAAAATCTATTTTCTAGATGAAGAGCAATAGGGAAAATCAGTTTTTGAGGCAAAGCCTGGGTGCTGGATCCATCCCTTGAGGGATGCAGGCAGGTCCAGCACAGCTCCCTCTATGTCCCTGCCCTTCCCATCGCAATCCATGCTCCTGCAGAGCACACGAGGGCAAGGCAGAACCCCAGTCTCACAGAGACTGGCTACAACTCACTCCCTGGACTCCAGATTACCCATTCATTTCAGATTTAAGACAAGCTTTAAGAAAGATTTAAGATGAACTTTGGCCTCCCTGCAGACCTGTGGTTCAGCAAGTTGAGCACTGCCCTCTGCCCTGGACAGAGCCTTTCAAGGAGCCCTTTCCAAACCTCTGCCCAAACCTTTCTGTGCCTCTCCCACCGCTGAAGCCCCAGGGCTCCGTGTCCCTCTGCGGGAGCCATGGGAAGGAGGGCACATTCCACACAGGGACACCCCGACCTGCAGTGACACAGAGGGAAGGGCTGGCAGGGGCAGACCGAGGGTCAGCCAGCCAGGAGAAGAAAAATAAATCCCCCGTGCAGGGATTACACAGCAGCACCGCTCCTTCCTGCAGCCCCACAGCTCCACCACAGCTGCTCAGCACACCCTGGGGCTGCTGAACTGCCTGAGGGGCTCCAGGACACTCCTGAGGAAGGATGTTCCCTTTCCCGATGAATTCCCCCCGTTCCCCCACCCCACCTGGAGCCCTGTGGACCCAAGGATGCTGTGTGAGTATCTGCCTCACCAGCTGATGGGGCGGGGAGGGCAAAAGCAGCCTTCAAACCAAGCACCTTTTGGGAAAGCAAAGCCTCTTTACACACATCCCCTGCCCCACGTTGTGTGACCACCCTGCTGGTCCCTGCACAGTGTGGCAGCCACAGGCCAATGGGGATGACTCCAGGGCAAATAACTGCATTTCTGCCCCCAAACAGCCCCAGCATCTGCCCCTCCAGTCCTGCAGCCCCAGTGCTGCTTGGTGCAGCCCACCCCTGCTCTCCTGCCCCCCATACCCTGCAGTGGCAGCCCCAGGACTGGCTCCCACTCCCGCAGCTTCACCAGCCCCAGCACGTTAACCAAGAGCCCTGGGCACCTCCCATGCACTGCAGGCTGCAGGCACAGCTTCCAGCCAGCTGTGACCACTTCTGGGATTTCAGTCAGCCTCGTCTTCCCCTCCCCCAGGTCCGCCGGCCAAAGCTTTCCCAGGAAAAGCACCCCATGGAAAAACCTGGGAAAACAAACAGGCCTCGCCAAATCCCGAGCCCCAAGGGCTGCGTTGCTCAGGGTTTAGGGGGTTATGTGCCATGGGGAAAGGTGGGCATCAGACCCCGACCTCCCCAGGCCCAGAGCTGCCTCTGAGGGTGGGACTCACCCCTCCGGATCCGTGCTCTCGCAGAGCGGCCGGGGCTCCCACCGTCCCACATGGAACAGCGCAGGGAAGGAAGGGGTCAGGGCGGAAAGCCCGGGAGGAGGGTGCCTGGAGCACAGCATAATGCTCCATTCATGCTGCACCCGCCCCAAAAAGCACCCACACGCTTTGCTGCTGCTCCTGCAGCTGGAACACGCCTCCCAGAGGGACTCAGCTCCCAGCACGGGTGCAATTTTTCCTCCATTATGAGCAATTTTAGGATTCTCAGTGGCTGCTGGAGGAAGCGAGTGTGAGTGAGCTCAGACCAGCCCAAGCTTTGACCCATACTCCTCCTCTTGCTCTGCCCACAGCCTCCACCTCATTCCTCCCGCACCTGCAGACTCCCAGACACGGCTCAGGTATTTTTTTATCCAACCGATAACTCTCTGAATAAAATCCCCTAAATCTCCATGCTCCAGCCAGCAAACCAGGGTTTGGAGAAGCTGTCCATGCCAGGGCAGTAATCCCCAGGGAGCTGAATTCCATCTGAAGATGCGACAGCCGCCCCAGAGCTCCAGCGAGGTCCTCCCTGCCCACGGGACCCCATCAGTGCCTGCCCTTCCCCACGCTCCTGCTCACACATCCCCATTTCTGTCCCAGCCCTGTCCGTCTGTCCTGCACACACAGCAGCTGCTATTCCCTGCCTGGCCAGGTAGATGGTGCTCAGCCGGCACCGAGTGGGAATTCACCCGCGCTGGAAGAATTCCGTTTTCTCTCATTAAGCCAATAATTCAGCAGTGATTTTCACTGACGGATGAGGAAGGTCCCGCTCCAGCCCCAAACAAACGGGACCAACTCAGATCCAGCTATCCCAGACTTTCACCTCTCACTTCAGGCTGGGAGGTGGTGGACAAACTGCTACAAACATTTCATCAGAACCAATGCTTTTCCCACTCCCATTTTCTGCTGAAAACTCACTCTGCTGACATTTTGCCCCACACCTTCGACCAGTTCTCCCTACACGTTTCCCACAAAACCAAAACACAGCAAAGCCCAGAGGAGCAGGAAACAATTTGCCCGTTTTTCCCCCATAAAGTCAGGGGGATGGGGGTCGGGGGGCACCCGCAGGGCCCCTCGTCCTGCCGGAAGCTGCCAGGCACAAGCAGCAGGGGGAGGGGGTGTCCAGGCTTTCCATCCCATCACCCCAGGGTCACCCTCCCCAGCCAGGCCGGATGTAGGATGTCTAATATTTCTCCAGTTCTGTTTTAACACTCACATCATCTTGGGAGCAGGAAGCTTAAGCCATTTCCTGCAAGGCATTGCTCTGCCCTACAAATATTTTCAGCCTCGGTGCAAACTGTTTTAAAACCGAGCCTGGCAGCTGGAAGTGTGAAATCAGAGGAGGGGCTTGTCCAGGGAAAATTCAGTTTGTGAAACCTATCCAGCTCCCGCTGCTGCAGAGCAGCAAAATAAATATTGCTGTGGACAATGAAAGAGAGCAATTAATCTTGCATGTCTGAAAAATGAGGAGGAAAAGCAGAAACTCCAAACAATGTTCTCTGTGCCTCTCCCAAGGGACACAACACTGGTCCCCAGCAGAAAGCCACAGCCATGTCCCCCCTTGTCTCTGCAGCCACGATCTGAAGCTTTCCCAGCTTTGCTCTTTCAGTGGAGCCCAAATCATGGCTTTGGTTTGCTTGCCCTTCAAACAACTGTCCCATAAATAATCTGTCCCACACATGGGCTGAAATAACCCCACAGAGACCCTTCCCTTTCCTCCAAGTGGAGGAGAAGACAAATGCTCATTCCCTGAAGCTCTGCAGAAGAATTACGGGCAGTGCCAGGGCAGAGCTGGAAGCCCCACAGACCCTGGTCAGCAGAGCTCAGCCCCATGCCCACGTCCCCCTCAGCGCCGTCCCCACACCACCCTCAGCCAAGGAGGGGGACAGATGGATGGCAGCTCACCTCCTGCTGCTGTCCCTGGCTGCTCCAGCCCACGTGTCACACGTGAGCACTCGTTATCTCCTCTCAGTTCTCCTTCTCCAGGTGACACACAGGGACAAAGCCATGCCCCAAGGCCCACGCAAAGGGCTCTGCTTCCCCTGGGCTCCCACTCACAGGGCTGCTCCTTCCCAAGGCTTTTCTGTCCAGGAACTGAAGCCACAAAGCAGAAAGGAAACCCCAGAGCTCCTCCAGGGCCCTGCAGGAACCCTTCACCTCCCAACCTCAGGGCGTGCACTCCTGGGCTGTAAATAAACTTTTATTTACTACACAAAGTAGGGCAAGGAGGACTGCTTCCCTGAGGAATGGTGGGAGGAACATCAATGTTATGGCAGGATCTCAGATTTCATCCAACTCCACAAAGCAGTTCCTGGAGACCTCGGCAGGAGCCACACAGGGCTTGGCAACACCTCTCCAATGGACACATCCCACCCAAATCCCGACTGCCCTCTTTTCCAGGTCAAACAGGGATCTCTCAGGGGCACAGCTCTGCCCAGCCACCCCACACCCAGCACTGCCAGGCTTGGAGAGAACAGGGCTGGAGCAAATTCACCTCCTGCATCCCACAGAGCAACACACAGCCAAGGTCCAGCCTCTGCAGCTGAACCATGATGGATTCACTGCTGCCCCTCAGGACCACCCACACCCCTCATGTGCTGCCTTATCGAGGTTCCCATCACATCTCGGAGCACTGAACTACCCAAAGCCAGGGCATCATCCTCAGCACTCAACTGCGTCCTCTCATCTTCTCCAAGGCCACCAAAAGAGGTGGACAGGGGGTCTCGGGGAGGGGGGTGACCCCACAGAGGGCCCTAGCAGCCTGTGAACTCGGCCTCCCACTTCCACCCCGTTTATCTGCACGCTGGGATGCAGGAGGAAGCAAGTTCAGCCAGAGTTTGTCTAAACAATTAAGTTTTATCAGAAAAGCTGCTCAAATCTACTCCTTTTTCCCAGGACATCTCTGGACAATTCCAAGGTAATCTCCATTCTCCATCGAGTCTGCACAGGATGGAAGCAGGGGAAGAGGACATGAGGCAAAGAGCATCCAAATACCCCTGCTCCTCCCTCAGTGCCAGCAGCCTCCAGCACTCCTCAATCAGGAGGCACAGTCCATCCCACATCTCCTCACTCATATCCAAAGTCTGCCTTCCAAATCCTTTTTTCCTCTTCCAACTATGAGTTTTTCAAATTTAGGAGTGGGCAAGGCAGACTGGAGAAGGTTTTGACACGGAAACCACCTGAAATACTCCCTCTCTTCCTGGACAGCTCAGGATCTCCCTTTGTAGAGCCACTCCAGAGACCTGGGCAGTGGCTTCTCCCACCCTGCATGATCCCATAGCACCTCTGGGAGCAGGACCAGCAAATTCCTAATCACCAAGTGAACCTGGAAGAAGAAAACCCAATGCAAGGACTGAAGCTCGGGCACCTTGCTGCATTCACCAGCTCCTTGTTACAAAAGGAGAAGCTGGAGTGGGCAGAGGGATTCCTCCAAGACAATGAAGGGGTGGGACAGCAAAGGCAGGGTCCCGACCAGGCTCTCCTGCCATACAAACTTTTGCCATCTTCTCAGCATTTTGTTGGCTCTTGGTCCATGAACTGATTTCCACTGCAGATGGGAGGGAGTTGCCAGTGAATGCCCTGAGGTGGAGCATGAGCCTGCTCATTTGTAGCTTCAGAGGCTGTAACCAGGGACTCATCCTGTACCTCCATGTGCCAGACCTTCAGACAAGGGTTCAGAGCACACCAGCTCTTCAGTGCATCAGCAGAGAACAGCACAAGCTCCCAGATCAGAGCAAATGCAGAGCAGAGTGAGCAAAATTCCCCACCCAGAGCTGTAACACACAGGGGAAGCAAACGCAGGCAGGGGCTCCAGCCCCAGCTGGGTAGGGCAGTTCCTGTGATGTCCCTCCAGATCTGCCCAGCCCACATGAAACACATCCTGGCTGCACCAGGTGCATTTGTGCTGGAGTTGAAAGCAATGCCCTACAATCCAAGACTTGGGAGTTACCACACAGCTGTGGCTGAGAAAGCTCCTTTCAAGAGCTTATGTATCATTAACTTTTATCACTGCCCTCTCCTCCTCAGCACCATGTCCTTTTGGATTCCCATCTAATCTTCTTACTCTGAGATCTCCACAAGCTCAGCTTTTCTTTGAAAGAGGGAAGGAGTGTCTGTCCCATTCCATGTGCAGCAAGAGAGGAGGAAAAGGGGGAAGGCAGAGCCACCATAAAAAGTTAAAGTATTGTGGATAAGCATCAAAGAGAGTTTGACACACACACTTCAGTAAATGATCATCCACAGCAACAGAACAATCAGACCAAGGGGACCAGGCTGGCTGGGGGGCTGTCAAGCACTCATGATAACAAGGGATTAATGCCTTACCCAGCTCTGCCTTGCTGCAAATTCCTTTTCACCTCCATCTCTGATTCTGGGAATAATACAGGAGAACACCTGGTAAGACCACCTGACTCAGAGGAACCGTGGACACCTTCTCAAGGGTTGAAAAGCTAGACATAAATCCAAGGTCATGCTCAGATTTGCTAGAGCATCACCAACCTCTGAACTTCAAGATGCTTCATTTCAGCCATCCTTCATTCCTGTTGGACAAATGGCCTTTGCCATGCAAAAACCAACCTACAGCTTCCACAGAGAACAAACTGCAGGTGATACAAGTCCAGCAACCCCAAATCCCCACGCTGTCACTCCTGGGCTAGCACAGTAACCTTAGATGGTTTGTTAAAATTATTTGCTTTTCATAAATACATAAACATCTGCGATGTTTTGTTGTTTGCAAAATGTTTTGGACCAGACCCTTGGGTCCAGCTTTGTCTCCCAGTATGTCTGGTGCTACCTTCATGCCAAGATAAACCAAAATGATTCAAGAGGGTGAGGTATTGATGCATGTGACCCTACAGAAATCCAGGGAACTTCTGTGCAGAGACCAGCTCAGAAGATCAATGAAATGAGTGACCCAAATGTAACCAACCCAAAGGAAAGCAGCTCTCTCCCCACATCCCTCCTTTAAAACCTCTAACAGATGTAAGAAAAATTGGGCCCAAAGAAGTCTGAGCCCAGGCTGCAATCCAAGACCAGCTGCTTTTTCCATTTATAGCCACATTCACTTCAGCTTCATCACGGCATTTTGGACAATGTAGAAGTGTCTCTGTGTCTGTTTGTTTGCTGGAGGAGTAAAGAACACAACTGGCTTGCTGTCAACTTATCTTTTTTGCTCACAACAACGTTTGATCTTCTCAAAACAAAATTATCTCTCTATAATCTCAATTCAGTTCCTCTGACACAGTTTATGGAGTTGGCATTGCACCCAGCCTATGGTGTCCCTTCAACCACTGGCCAACAGAAACATCTCAGGCAGGGACAGCAGTCTAGAAATAGCTTAAAAGAGAATGATTCCTTAATTACAGAAGGTTCATCACCATTGCCATCGCTTCCCTCTCCCGGCAGACAGCAGAGAAGTCTCAAAACCAGCAGCCAGGCCTTACTGCAGGAGATCAAAGCAAACTCTTCATTTTATCTAGGTCAAGATAACGGATTTTATTTGCCTTATCAGCCTGTAGGATGATTAACCTAAATGTGAGAAAGCTGGAGGATCCAAAGGAGCGGATGGGTGGGGAGTGTGTTCTCCAGCACGACTGCCATGGGCTCCAGACATGCAAATACTGTGGGATAAACAGAGAAACTCTGGGGTCTGGTTCCTACACGCCCCCCTCAGCCAGGGCTGTGTCTCCCTTTGCCTTTCAGCACCACCTGAATGAGCACAAATCCCACAGCAGGTGGGAGCACTCACCCATTTCTCAGTCCAGGGGCTGCCCCAGTTTTCATCACAGAGGAGAGTCAAAGGTTCCTGAGGGTGCTCAGGGCTCACATCCCAACTGGGGCACAGACCCCATGAGGCACAGCCAGGTGACCCTGCAGCTGGTCACCTCCTGCCTGGAAGAGGAGACTCTGAGCTCTGCAGACACATGTTCACCCCTGGATCCCTCCTGCAAGGTTCAGGAGGTGAGGAGATGACACGGATGCACAGCCTCACTCACAGACCCAACCCAGCCGTGGAAGAGACCTGCCAGGTCACGCAGCCCAAGGCCAGGGTCCCTCTGTAGCTCAGCATGGAATCACAGAGTGGTTTGGGTTGGAAGGGACCTTACAGACCCCCCAGTGCCACCCCTGCCATGGGCAGGGACACCTCCCACTATCCCAGGCAGCCCCAAGCACCATCCAACCTGGCCTTGGACACTTCCAGGGATGGGACAGCCACAGCTTCTCTGGGCACCCTGTGCCACCCCCACCCTCACAGGGAACAATTCCTTCCCAGTATCACATCTCTCTCTCTGCCCTCTGGCAGTGGGAAGCCATTCCCGCTTGTCCTCTCCCTCCATCCCTTGTCCCACATCCCTCTCCTGGAGCCCCTTCAGGCATTGGAAGGGGCTCTGAGGTCTCCTTGGAGCCTTTTCCTCTCCAGGTGAACACCCCCAGCTCTCCCAGCCTGGCTCCAGAGCAGAGGGGCTCCAGCCCTTGGAGCATCTCCGTGGCCTCCTCTGGACTCTCTCCAACAGTTCCACATCCTTCTGATGTTGGAAGCCCCAGAGCTGGATGCAGCATCCCCAGCTTTGCCCTCCCCTGGTCTTAGACATGACGTGTGGCAGGGAAAGGAAGTGGGAACCGTGGTGTTTCCTATGGGAAACTATCCCTTTGCATAATGAAGCTCCACTGCGGAGGTCGCTGCTTTTCTTACAAGCCCACAGGGACTTCCAGCAGGGCAAACGAATCCTCCTGGGTCGGGCTGGCTGCCGTGGACAGCCTCACTTCCTGGGGTGTGTCCTGCCCAGCTGCAGCATCCACACGGGACAGCATCCACACAAGCTGTGCCCACGCAAAGAAGGGACACGTGCATGCCAACGTGACCGGAGATGAACACAATGTACCTTGGGGACAGCATTCCTTGGGGGGCAGAGATGTGCAGCACCAGCACCATCACAGCCACATCCCCCAGCCTCCTCCTGGCATCCTCAGTGCCCTCAATACACCCCAAAACACACTGAGGGGCACTGGCTGCTGCCTGCACAGCCAGGGACAGGGCACACGGAGGGAGGGGGAGCAGGCAGTGCCCTCCCCCTGCACGTGGTGTCCTGGATCAGGCAGTGTCTCTGTGATGGGACACATTCCTCTCCCCCACACATGCTCCCAGCTCTTCCTTCCAAGTCACTGGCGCTGCAGGTCTAGATTTTTCCAGATTATCTCATTTTTGGCACCTGCATTCACAAACCGAGACTCAGCGTTTCCCACTCAGCCCCTCCACTTGGAATCCCTGCAGGCACTTTCCCATTAAAAATAATAACAAGAACAAAAAAAGGCTGCCCATAACCTAGCTCGAATGTGTCAGCTGGTTTTGGAGGAAACATTTCCCTACAGCTTTAATCTCTTTGTACAGTTAAAGAGCTGGAAACGGTGACTCACTGCATCCCCACTCAGCCCCGGGCTCTCCATCCCAGGGAACATCGCTGTGTTAACAGTTGTCCAAATCCCTCTAACCCCAGCAGCCCCACACTTGGTGTCACCCTGGCAGCACAGGACAGAAGAAAAGTCACCCCAAAGCTTGTGTAACTTCACTTCTCCATCCCTGGGTGTCCGTGGCAGGATGGAGGCTTGAAGCTCGTGGGAGGGCACTGGGCTGCAGCTCCCACCACAACTTCCCAGCACACAGCAACAAGTCCCTGGTTTTCACAAGGATCTCAGTGGGTCTCAAAGTTTCCTTCTTTCTATTTTTAAGTGTTTTTTAATTGTTTAAATTTTAGCCCAACTCTATGAGAGTTCTAAAGAAAAGTCTTTCCATAAGGGTTCAAGCTGGAAAAAAGAGTGAAAACAGTTGAATTGCTTTGCTCTCCTGCTGTTGTCCTGCTTGTTCTGCAGCAAAACAGGAGGGGGGACCCTGCTGAGTTTTAAGAGGCACCTGGCACCCTGTGTGGCTGTCCCAAAGTGGCCATGGGACAAAGACCCCAATAAAGTTGAAAGCTCAGAGATGGTTCAGACTGTTCTGCACAGACCCACAGCGGGAGAGAGGAAGGTCATGTCCCTGTTTTAGGTGAATGTTCCCATTATTCATTATATCTGCCTTGATTTATCTAAACAAGCTCCAGAGCATCCTTGCCAGGAAGGCCCATGGGGCAGGAGCAGGAGCAGGACAGAGCCTGCCTTGCTGGCTGAGTGCTGTCCCCAGGGCCTGGGCAACCACAGCAGCTTGTGAGGAGATAAAAACGAGCATCAGATCAAACCAGCTTTCACTTCTCATCTGGGAGTGCCTCCAATCCATCACCTGAGATCCCAGAACTGAGCCTTCACCCAGAACTGAGCCATCAATACAAACAGCTTCAGACTGGGGAAGTAGAAACAGACTATTAAACCAAAATGGAAACCATTAACTTTCCTGGGGCCAGCAATGCCTTCCCCCTCTCCAAGCCTGACCACCCCACATTGCAAGGAACAAGAGAAGGCCAAGCTGTTCAACCACACAAGCACAAAGCCAGAGATGGGAGGCACAGTGGAAGGGGAAGCTGTGGCAGGAGGAAGTGGCAGGATCACCCATGATAGATTTGATGTGGCTTTTCCCAAGGATTTGCCTGTCCCTCACCCAGCTCACGAGGACCCCTCGAGATCTCTGCATGGCAAAGGGCAGGTGGATGTCTCTGCATGAAGCTCCCACAATGGTTCCCTGTTGCTCTCCTCACAGGGATGAACCAGCTCCTGCCACACTGGCACCACACCCCTGCTCAGACCTGCCCTGCTGGCACAGGGGAGGAACATCCTCCTCTGCCAGCTCCGTCCTGGGCTGGTGCCCCGGGGCTGGGAGTGAACTGCTGCCCACGGCAGGAGCCTGGGAGAGGTCACCGCCACCCACGAGCGGTCAGATTTGGATATTCACATGTGGATATTCACATTTGGGAAGTCCTGCACAGCAAAGACAGCCTCCCACAGCGCCCAAGGCTGCGGGTTCAGAAACTGCCCTTGCCCTCACCTTGTTTTCACGGCTATTTTTAATTGCTTGTTCTTCTTTCTTGCCCTCTGCATGTTCTCCCCTTGCCTGCACCCACTGCACAGCCCAGCTCAGATTGCTCTGGCAGACTCCAGCTATGGCAATCCACATCACCTGGTCATCCCATCACATTTCCCTGTCCCAGCTGGGGAGCACCAGCCACTCTGGGGACACAAATCCACCTTTGCAGTGGCACATCCCACAGGGATGGGTGCCTCTGTCCCACCTCCCTGTCACTAATGACCCAGTTCAATGTTACACCAGCACAAAGGAAGCAAACGCTCCCCAGGGAGTGCAGGAGAGAGCAAAGACTCAGAGGGAGAACATGGATGGGAAGGAAAATTTCTTGCCCCATTAAACATATCCTGCCCTCCTCCCACCTTGGGAAGCCCAGCTCTGGAGTGGGCTCAGCACACACCGCCCTAATGAAGTTCAGCTCTGAAATTACTCCTTTCCTCTGTGGTTTGTTCTGCACTGCCAAGCTCCCTGGGACTGTTATTCTCCTCTGACCGGCCTCTTCCTGCACAACACGCTCTCCTGCATACCTTCAGCAGCAGGACGAGGGGTAAGGGCAAGGCAGCTGGGCCCGACAGCTGGGGAAGGCAAGGCCCAGCACAGCAGTGAGGGCAGCTGGAGGCAGCTGCCTGCATCCCCTGCTCAGCTGTTTGTGCTGGAGAGCCACCAGCACAGGATCTAGGGGTGTTCAGTGCCACAGGAGCACCTCCTGGTGACCCAAACCCTGGAGCAGGACCTGCACACGTTGTCTGTGCTGCAGACACTGGAGAGGCAGCGTTTTCATTTGGGGGGGGTTGTGGTGGAGCCAGAGCTGCAGTGGAGCTGGTGAGCATTGGTGCCTGCACCCATCCATGGGACATCCATGGATCCCTGTGCAGCCCCCTCAGATCTCTCTGTGTTCTTGCACCAACATCATGGAGAGAGGCCACCCACCTGCCCAGCATCACCTCAAGAGTGGGTGTTGTGGACCAAGGGGAGGAGCACCCCAAAATGGGATCCTTGGGCAACCTCAAGTCATGGCAGTGGGGGAGGAGGAGAAGATCAGGAAGGGGACACGTGCTCTGGCAGTGACCCTGAGCTGTACCCTTGTGCTGACACACAGGGAAAAGGAGACAGAGCCCTCATGACCCCTATAACTTTGTCTCCTGGCTCTTGGTGGCAGTGGGGTTGAGCCTAGATGATCTTTGGGGTCCCTTCCAAGCCAAACCATTCTGTGATGATTCTTGGAAACATTTGGACTGAAAGCCCCTTTTGTACCAGGCCCAGGCTGGCTCGTGCTGCAAGGCAGACTCCAGACAGCCGGGCTCAGGGGTAACACTCGTGCCAGCAGCTGTCCTCCCTCTCCCCCCGGCCGGGGCAGCTGGAGGATTCAGCAGCTCAGACACTCTTCTGCTCTTAAAGTGCCCAACCATCCGTGGGGTGCAGAGCTTGGGACACCCAGAGCAGCCCAGACCCAGCAGGACGAGGCTGAGCACCCACCCCTGGGGCAGGATGGGCCTTCTGGACACCACACACGGCAGCTAGGAACAGAGAGGGGGGCTCACACAAACCCCAGCATTGGGCTGGGGCTCAGAGCTCAGCTGTGCCCAGCTGGAAATGGCCCAACCTGTAAAAAAACCCAGCTCAGAAAAGCCACGCCTACACCATGCACAGTTAGAAAAACCCTCTTGAGTCCTGCAGGTTTGATATCAGCTCCCCTGCTGACTCCTGCCTTGGTTTTACACCAGCACACACAACAGCCTGGCCTCTCTGCAGGTCTGTGTGACCACAGGGCTGCGCCCAGGAGAGGACAAGGGACCTCTGGTCCAGCTCCAGGGCCAGGCATGGACCTCCCAGGTCCTGGCTCAGCCACCCCACCCCATCCCACAGCCCCCAGGGAGAGGCACAGGGTGGGGAGGGAGCGGGTGCCCTCCACCCGAGCACTGCATCCCTCACAGCAGAGAGCTCGTGTGCAATGGAGAACGGAAAAGTAATTAACGGGTCTGAAAGGAAAATCTCCAAAACATTATGGAGAAAAACGACAGCTGGCGAGGGAGGGAAGCTGGCTTTAACACGGGATTAATTGAAAACAAGATAGAGCTAATATAAGCCAGGTCTCCAGCTTAACAGTGGCTCTGGTCCATGATGTTATTAGACTTTGGCTCCAAGGTCAAAAAACCCTGACTTCTGCTAATGAAGAGGCGGTTCCTGCCCCACAGCCATAAACAACAACACCAAACAACGATATCCCAACAGCACTTCCACAGCCAGCACCTCTCCCGCACCTCGGAGCCTCTCCAGGGCTCTGTGGGTCTGCACACAGGGCCCAGGCTGGCGGAGCTGTCTCTTCCTGCAAGCCCCCAGCCTTTTGGCGTTTCCTTTTTTCTTTCCTTCTAGGCTCGATGGCATTTCTTATTGAACCCGACAGCTCTTTCAAGCAGGATAAACTCGAGGGTAACAGCCCCGCGAGGGGACACGTCTGAGCACAGACCCCGGAGCGGCCTCGAGAGGCGTCACCACGGGCGATGAAAGAGCAGCGCACAGCGCCCGGCACCTCCCCGTGCGACACCCGAGGCAGGCACCGGCCCGAGGGCCGTACTCACCTTCTTCTCTCTTCGCTGGGCTCTCCACGGGCACGGGCTGCGGCTTCGGCTCGGCCTGGTGGGGCTGGGCGGGCAGGGCGGGCTCCGAGCTCTCTGCCGGCCGCGGGGCCGGGCCCTCGGCGGCCTTGGCCACCTGGATCTCCACGCGCCTGGGCCCCGCGTCGGGCGCGGCGGCGTTGGCCGTGTCGGCCCTGCGCTGGGACATCTCGGGGATCTTGGAGGCCGGCGCCTCCGCCCTCCGCAGCCCCGGCTCCTGGGGCTTGCCGAGGGTGATCTCAGTCCTCCTGGGGGTGGGCTCGGGGGGTTTGTGCCCCGCATCTGCTCGTTTGAGGCCGAACCGCGACAAGCCCGAGGTGGAGTTCTCCACCTGCTTGGATGAGATGTCAATGGAGATTTCTGTTCTTCTGGACACCGGCTCGGGCAGTTTGGGTCCGGAGAGCTCCACTCTCCTCAGAGGGGGCTTGGGGGATCTTTGCACTGTGGGCTCCGCATGTCGGGTGGATGGCTCCGAATTCCTGGCGCCGAGTTCCTGAAACTTCTGCGTGGAGCTGGACACGGTGGACCTGAGGAGGGTGTTCGGGGCCCGTCTTTGTGGGGTGGAGGAATTTGAAGACTGATCTACCTCCTCGACCTCAAAAGATCTTTTCAGAGCTGAAAAACATGAAAAGTAGTTCAGGATTTAGTTACCATCCACCTGAGCGTCTCCAGAGATGCTTACAGACACTGCACAAGGCTCATAACTCCATTTCTGCTCCTTCATCCCAGGATTCATCATCCATTTAAGCAGCTGAGGATTGAAGGCCAGGCCCTGTCTCTTCAGACAAGTTAAAAACCCAGTAACAAAACAAACCAGAACCAGGAAATTCAGCCCCAGAGCAGAAATCATCCTCCCACTGCCCTCCATCCCACACTCAGAGGGGAGCAGAGGGTCCCACCATGGTCTGGCAGAGAAGGGCCCTGGATTTGGGGAAAGCCAGTGATCCAGCTTCCAACACTTCACTTTCCCTCTCACATCCAAAGGATTCAGATAAACACAGGCTTTCCTGTGAGCACTGCCAGCAAAATCCAAGTTGGGAACAGTAGAACAATCCCAGGAGAGCACCAAATCCATATAAATGCAGCAAGAAAACCAAAGGCAGCAGCCACAGCAGCTCATATCCTTAAAAACAAACCTAGAGACCGCACAAACCAAAGACTGAAATGTTTTTAGTACATGGACTTGAGACCCTGATATAGGGAAGGGGACAACTGACCCCTGCTCCACACAGGATCCATCCAGAAACAAAAGGCTGAGCTCCATGGAAAGGGAACCACTGCTGGATCCAAATGCCACTGGCTGTAAATTCCCTCTGTGCCCCGCAGCACCCAGACAGGCACACGAACCCAGGGCAGGATGAGGCACAGCCTTGGGATCCCAAAGGAGCCTCCACGAGGCGAGACTGACATGGTGTGGTGACAGCTTTGGTGTGGTGACAGCCTCGGTGTGGTGACAGCCACGCTGCTAACGGCCAGCACGAGCATCAGCAATGAGTCCACCCATCCTTTACATCAACAGAATAGCAACAGGGAGATTTAGCCTCTGAAAACCTGGGCTTGAGATCCCACAGGACATCAGGATCCCAGGGAGCCACTGGAGCACAGCCTTGCCTCATCCCAGGATGTCCTCCCACCCCTGGAGAGGAGCCACCATGCAGGAAGCATCTCTGCTCCAGGGTTGCTCTGGCCCCCTGGGGATGTGGCACAGCCTGGGGACATGGGGACCCTCCATCCCTTGGACACATCCGTTTGCTGGACAGGAGCCATTGGTCACTGCTGGGTCCAGCTGGTGGGACAGGGAGAGGGGCCCATCCACGTGGCAGCCACCCAGCTCTGCTCCAACGCCGCTGCTGACACCAGGCGGGGCAGCAGCAGATGTGACCTCCTCTGTCCGGCCAGCAGGGGCTGGGACAGCCGTGGTCACGTCCCCTGGCAGCAGCACAGGGAAACCAGAGGAGATGGGGAGGAAAGCGGGACCCTCGGAGCTGGGGCTCACGTGTTGGTCAAGCCACGCCACAGGGAGACTCCCAAGGGTTAAAATATAAGGACAAAGACTTTGGGCTGCTTTCCCTTTTGGGGAGAATACCCCAAAACTGTTCTATATGAACCCCAGGCTGCACAGCCAGCCTGGATGGGCACTGAGGAGCCTGGGAGCAGGAGCATCCCCAGGATATTCCATATTAGCGACCCAGCAAAAGCCTCTCTGTGCTCAGGGACAGACAGACGTGAATGGACACACACCCGTGTCCCCCAGTTGTGGTTCAGACCCCAGCATGGGAACTGCTGGGAAGCAACAGGAGTCTGGGATGGGCTCCCAAGGGTGGGGTCCCAGCTGGCGTGGGTAGGGAGGGATGCACAGAGGGGTCCAACCTCAATCAGCCTGATGGGAACAGCAGCACGGCTGCTCTGTGGCTGTGGAGAGAGGAAAGCACCAAAGCACAACACTCACCTCACCACCCACCCCGTACACCCAGGAAGGGTCCCACAAAGGGCACCTTGTGACAAAACGGTTTGTCTTGCATCTCAGAAATATTCAGACATCTGAATAAGAAGGGAGGGAGGCAGTAAAGAAAACTAAAGATGCTTTTTCTCAGATTTATCTGTTTTCTGACTTCCATGGAACTCTCCCAGCCACGCCATCACCTGCTCACAGGGGTGGGATGCTCCCTGCAGCAGTCCCTGCCCTGCAGTCTGCGCTTGGCACAGCTCATGCACTGCAGGTCTGTGTCCAAGCTCCAGTTCTCTGCATCCCCAGAATAATTAATCCAAAAAAAGCCCCACACTTGAGAGCTGTTTCAACATGTTCGAACTGTCAGGTCTCCAACCCTGAGCTGGAGCTCAGGCTCCAGCACACATTTCCTACAGTTTCCCTTCTCTACTACACACTTGATCTAGAAGCTAACATTTTAGCTGTATTTTTCCCAAAAATCCCAAGTTTAAACAATGCACCAGCCAAGCCCAGTTTGCATTTTGCTGGAAACAAAGAGAGCGGAAGGGACGACTCAACGGGGAGCCCCTGCCTGGCCTTGAGCAAAGCTGGGTGGGCAAGAGCAGCAGAGGACACGGCACTGCCAGCTCCCTGAGGGATGGAACCACAGCTCTATCCACATCAGGCTCTTAAAACCTGCCTGTCACGCCTCCAGCCAGCTCAGTCTCCACCTCTTCCCTTCAGCAAGCAGCCCTATAACCTCATGAGAGACGTGCCTTGAGGAACAGGGTAAATGCTCTCAAGGAACCCGACAGCAAAGGAAATGCTGACGAGTATCTTTTCTTAATGAACACTGCCCTGGAGATCCCTCAGTACCAAGTGGTTTGGGGATTTCTTTCTGACCTGCTAATGAGCTTTGGATACAAACAGCCCTGCTGACCTCCAAGGGTTCCTCGCATGAGCCACATCCATCATCTCCACTCCTCTGAGCCCTGCTGCCACTTCGCAAAGAAGTGGTGGGCAAGCCAATGGCAGTGCTGACCCACATGGCCCTTTCTTTGGACTTTAAACTCCTCAAAGTGCCCCAAGCCCAGGGTAAACCTCCCCAATGCCACTCATGTGGTCTTTCTGGAGCACAGCCGGCCCCTGTCCTTATCGAAGGGCTGGACTGAATTACAACACCCAAAAATGGCTTTTTTCCAGGTCCTTCTGGGCCCTGTTGCAGAAAAGAGAAAAAGGTCAAAGCCCAGACACAAAGGGGTTCAAATAGCCTAAGGCAGAGCTGCAGAACCATGATTACAGTCTCAGGACAGCCAAGCCCTCCAGATAACTCCTCCCTTGTGCTGAGGGCAGGAAGGGGCTACTGAGGGGCTGGGTGAGGAACCTTCACCCCAAAGGAGGGGTGGAAAGGGCTCAGCACAGATTCTGACAGCAACATCATGAGAAGCCCCTGCTCCCAGTGTCATTCCCTCCCCAGCAGGTCACTGACTTGCCTGTGGACAACCCAGGAGCTTTCTCACCCATGGCTCTGCAGGATGGGGCGTCCATCTCATGGTTTCACAGGGATTTCGGTACCCAGCTTGTCCTGCTGGCACATTTGGCCACTGCCCTGAATTCAGCGTGGTCTGGAGAAGGTCAGACATCCCAGGCATAAGAAAGGAAAAGGACTGACCAAGAGGGTTTGTGTTTCCACCTCTGAGACAGAGCCCCACTGCCATGAACACGATCCTCGGGAATGTCACCTTCAGCAGTGGTGGCCCTCAGAGGGACCGAGCGTGGCTGCAGTTCCCTGCTCAGCATTGCCTCTCTCCTCCTTGCATGAGGAGAGAGAAGGACCTCAGGAAGCACAACAACTCTCAAAAAAAGAGAAAAAACTTATAAATAGTGTGTCCTGCCCAGAGCCAGGAAAGGAAAGTAAACAGCCTCTGCTCCAGATGACCCTTCTCCCGGCTTCCTGCAGGGAAGTGTCCGTATTCCCTACAAAAACAGGAGCTGAAGGCGAGGCAGGGCTGTGAGGCCCCACACCCCACTCCCACCTGCCGTGCTGGGGTCCCACACGGGCAGTTGTGGCTAATTCTCCATGACCTCATGGGCTCCAGGTCCCTGTCACATCCCTGAGAGCCCCAAACAAGGTGTCCCTGCCCTGAGCAGGGCCTGGGCTGGGCACACTGCAGGACTGTCCCCACTATTGTATTTTCCAGGCACAAGCAGGGCTTCCCCAGCCCCACCAGCAGCATCCCAGTGACTGGCTGGTGTCAGAGGAAGCTGGCAGGGAAAGTGGCAGAGGTGTTGAGCACCACCCTTCCTTCTCTTCCTCTGGAGGTGCACGTGGGGCTGGGCACAACCTGCCCTGCTTTTGGCACGTGCTTCCTTTCAACCCATTCCAGACCCATTCAGACATCTCTGGCTCAACTCACCACTGCTGAAGGCAGCAGCTTTTGGGCACGGAAAGCCCAAAATCCCCTAAAATGAGATTTCCAAGTGCTTCCTATTGGATGCAACCTTTGCGACAGCCCACCACCACCATGTCTGGGCTGGGAACTACTCACTGTGATGTCCCTTTGGGACCAGACCTTTGCAAACCTCTCAAGGTCATGGAGTTTTGCTCAGCACCACTCAGCTCTGCAGGGCTGGCCTCAAAAATACCGCTGCTAATCCTTCTTTTGGATGAGGGAGGCACGGGCTCTCTGAGGTGGTTCTGCTGGCTGTGCACAAGGACACGCACTCCTGAAAACCCAAACGTGGTCCACGCCATACAGGCACTTGGGGGCAAGAAATGTGTGCCTTCATCCTGCTCAAATGCTCCCCAAGGTGGCATGGGGGATGAAAAGGAGAAAACATTGATTTCTCTTTCTATTTTATGCAGCAGTGCTGGGAATGGCTGTGCAGTGAGGCCACTGTGTCCTCCTGGTCACCCCCCAGCCAGGCACCAGCAGGTCACACGCCATCAGCTAAAGCTGCTCTTTAGGGATCCTGTAAACTGGGAAGAGAGGGCAGAGGTCTGGTTTGAATCCCAGCAGCTCGTGCAACAGCCAAGAGTCTGCCAGAGGCATCACAGGCGAGTGGCACTGGGGACTCCCACACGCACAGCTCTCGCAGAAGGACAGTCCCTCCTCGGGAGTCCCACACAAGCCAAGGGTGCCCAGATGCCACGAAGGGACCTGGTTCCTGCACAAGGACTCCACATCTCCCAGCTGGAAGCACTGGAAGGCACAGCACGCTGCCACCACGGCTCACCCCGCTCTGCAGCCCGGCTCCGGGCACCCCGCGGGGTCAGCCAGGGAACATCTGCAACATCTGCTCCTCCTCTCTTCCCTGTTTAAACAGAATATCCCACTAACAGGCCAGAGGAGGCTTTATACAAGGAAACATCTATGTACAGAGCTCAGGAGGAGACCAAAATAAACAGCAAGGGATGCTGACTCCTCGGGGACCCGCTTCCCAGCCGGAGCCTCCAGCTCTGTCGTGGCCGCAGCGCCCAACTGCTTCCCATTAAACATCCTGTGCCCCTCACGTGGTCCCTGTAACCCAGGGGTTACATTTGCTTGCTTGCTTAAGCACAGAGAGCTTTCCTTGGGTTTTTGGACACATAAGGGCCTTATGGGGCCGGGGCAGCCGGCGCCCCGTTATTTCCCAGCACACAATGGCACCGTTTGAGAGCGAGGGCTCGCTCTAAACTGCTACCAGATGGTCACCTCCTGTTCCTGGGCAGGAAAGGGGGGAGGCTGCAGCTCTCATCTTTCAAGGAACCCTTGGAAACCCAACACAGCATTCACTGCTCACGGCCCTTAAAGTTTCCCAGAGCCCTGTCACGGGCAGCAGGGTGCTCGCAGCGCTTTTCTGGCCCAGGCTGAGAGCAAAGAGGGTTTGCCCACATTACCATGGGGCCAGCTGGGTCTGGCTTATACAAACCTACTCTGAGTGACACAACCCAAGAGCTGCCACCATCCATACCAGAGATGGGAGCATTGGAGTGAACTAGAGGCTCAGTTATGGGGGCAGGTAGGGTGTTCTGCACATACCTATAGGGTGAATCCGCTGTGTATTAAACCTAAAGGTCCCACAGCAGAAAGGGAAGGGAGCTGCACCCCTGCTGCAGGGCCAGAGCAGGATAACTCTACCCCATCCTCAACAAGGTGCTCCCAACTCCCCTGAGCCCTCAGTGGGGTCAAAATCATGGGTCTGATACAGAAAATCCCTGGCAGCGCAGGCAGCAAGCGATGCTGCACATGCTGTCAGGATTTTGTGGGTACACACACAGCTTCAAAACAGCCCAAGAAACTCAGATCCCCTCTCACATCCACAGAAACCAAGGAGGAAATTTTAAAAGCACCTCTCCCAAAGCTTTTGCTGATCTAACATAGAAAGAAGAGAAGTAAGGGTTGCTGGGTCCCCTCCCTGTGCTTGTGCCAGGAGGCTTCACACCTTTCCTTTACCAATAAATCAAACTTGCTGCCTTACATATATAAATAAATATATATATGTATATGTAGTGACACTCTGCTGTTGTAGCCTGACTCTCACGCTATCCTAAGTTATGAACAGTTTCTGCACAAATAAATCCTTCCTGTGACTTCACAGACAGCCTTCAAAAGAAGTTGCAGTAGATTGCACGGTCTGACACGAATCACGTGTAGAAGACGAGGCTGGCAACGTGCTGTCACTATGCAGGGCCTTCCTAAACAGTCTAAATGGTACCAAGAGGTGAGTTCTGGTGGGAATTTGGGGATAAATGCAAGTTCAGGGCTCTGACATCAATCAAAGCTTTTCAAGCAGCATTTCTCTCACTCACAGCAAGGTATAAAACAGCTTGAGGCTGATGCAGCAAACCTCTTATTTCCCAGAAATGAACATGCAAAAGCAAAGTCAAGGTTAAGAATAGAAAAAACAAAATTAAAATCCACACTCAGATTAATACAAAATCCCAGCTTTCCAGTGCCTATAATGCAGTTCTCAAAAGATTTTAGCTTGATTCTCTATTACACTTGGGTTTATATAACCATTAACTCGCAGCAAAATGCTTCCAGATCAGACCAGTGTATTTTACATCCCTTATATTCATTTCATACTTGTACAGAAAATTACATAAAACCCAGGGTATCCAGCCCAGCAGATTGCATTACTGCCTCTGCCATGGGCTCACTCCAGCTCCTGTCTCCGGTCTGTGCTCCAGTTTCCTTTCAGAAGGGGAGGAGGAAGGAGAGAAATAAATCTTTTCTGTGCCTCCCATGGGGCTGTAGATTTGGTTTGGTTCACTAATATTTCTAAAATGCCTTGAAACGATTACCCAGAGACAAAAGTACCATGCAGATGGTCTTGCAGAGCCCAGCCTGTCCCATGCTGGTGCCACAGATGCCATCTCCAGGAGTCATGAATCCCAGTGCCCACAGAAGGGACATGGAGCGTGACTCAGATGGGTGACCAGCCTGGGTGGCAGGGACTGGGTGATTAAATCAGTGAAGTCTCCATTTGAGAAGATGCTTTGATGGGTGGTGTTGCAACGTGCTGGTTAAAAAGCTACAGAAAAGGGGTAAATTGGTAAAAGGGGCAAAGGAGGGGCCCAGGAGCTGCTCACCCCTGCAGTGCTGCCCACTCCTGCCTGCTGATTGCTGCTGTCCCTGCAGCCAGCTCTGATGGCTCTTGGAGGGGACACCCAGCACTGCAGTGCGAGCTGTTGTCCAAATGTCCTGAGGGCTGGCAGAGAGCAGAGCCCTGCTCCTCCCTGGCAAACTAAACGTGCTTTGAAAAATAAAATAAAACCCATCCTTTTCACATTTCCCTCTATTTTCGCTTCCAATGGCCAAGATAAAAGCAAGACTGAGTCCCAACCACAGCCCTCACCACGCTCCTTTTCTCCCAAACCAGTGCAGCCGACCAGTGCCACTGCCCTCCCCACTAACCCCTGCTACAACTCCCAGGAGTTGTAGGGAGAGGCTGCAGAGCACCCACCTCACCCTAGCAAGGGGCTGCACAGTTTTGTGATGCTTGGGTCCCAAACTGCCACCTCTCCTGCCAGGAGGATGGTGGCACAGACTGATGTCACGGTGTCCCCTGCCCTGCAATCCACAGGAGGCTGACACTGACTGTGCCTACACCTGGGCAACAGGCTGGCACCCCACCCCAAACTGCCCCAGCCTGGGTGCCAGCAGCACTGGGAGGATGCAGGGTCACACATCACCCATGGCATCTCCCCTTTTGGCACACAAACCAGCCAAGAGCCAGCTTGGAGGGACACTGCCCATGGGCCACCGCTCTGGAGGTGTCCCCAGCAGACCCAAGGGCTGAGCTCCATCCAGCAGCCTCACAAAAGCAATCAGGGTAAAAGCCTGAGTCACAGCCATCAGGAGATGAGAGCTGTTCAGAATAAGTTGGAGGCAGCAACAAACCCCTTCCTGCCAAGGGCTACTCCTTCCCTGCACTGTTTGTGGCAGGGAGGGAAGTGAGGAGGGGTCTCCCGCACCAGGGAGGGCTCTCCCACGCTGGCACCTGCACAGCAGCTGGGTACAAACTGCTGGTGCCACCAGAGGACCAAACAATACCCTGCAGGTGTGAAAGGAGAGGTGGCCAGGACACAACCCTATCCCTGTGCTGAAGGGCATGACAGTCCACAAAGAGCTCCCCTGAGGGACCCTGACCCTCACCAACCAGGCACAGCCTCACCAGGAACTGAACTCAGACCCACTGACTCATTTTACAGGCTTCAAACAAGCTCAACCAGGATTTAGGGTCACTTGGCTTGTTGCCTCCACATTGCATCTCTAAATACCAAAGAGGTGCCAGAGCTCACTGCACCAGGAGGGGACAGGAAGGTTGGGAGAGGGAAAGAACCTGCATGATAATCCTGCAGAAAGATGCTGCCTTAAATATCAAAGTCAGAAACATGAATATCTGGAGTGATTATGGGGGCTGAAGTTTCCATTATTGTCTTTGGATTTATGACAAATCCCAGTCCAGGCTTTTGCGGCTGCTCTCTGTCCTGGCTCCCAGCAAAAAGGGCTGAGCAGCTCCCTGCAAGCAGGGGCAGCAAACCAGAAATGAAACCAGCACCCAGGGAGGCCACAGGGCACCCAGAGGTGCTGGGTTAATGCCTGGCAGTAATTTAGCCCCAGGTTTGCTGGCATGTATTGGTGAAGAGACAGAGCCATGGTCACTCAGAGCTATCAGAGCTGATCCAGCGTGTTCCAGAGGTGCTTCCTACTCACTCCACTGCCCTAATCCACCAAGAGGCAATGAGCAAAGAGTGAAGCACTTCAGGTGAGTCCCTCACTAAGGGAAAGGTTCTACCAAGATCCCAGAGAGTGGGGAGTACCTGAAGAGCCGGAGTGGTGTACGTGCTGCAGCCCCTGACTCACTTCCAGGCACCAGCATCACGCTTGCAAAACCAGAGCAGCTGCCCTGGCTCCGCTGTAAAGACTCATCCCCTCCCTGTCCCTTCCACCCAGGCTCCTCTGAAAGGTCTCTTTATGATCAGCACAGCGCCGTGCTCGCTGTGCCCAAGGCTGGTCCCACGAGGACAGAGGAGCTCACCTGTGCCAGCACTGGGAGCCCTCCCTGCTGTCACACAGCCAGGGACACTGCCCCGTGCCCGGCCCCAGGACACACAGCTCCCTGCATGACACGGCTGTGAACAACTCTGGGTGATCCTACATCCTAACCAGGGCCAGAGGTGACCCCCAGAGCCCAGCTCACGTGGACAGAGATCAGTGTCCTGTTCTTCCCTTTCCCACTCCCTCACAACCTTTTTATTACCAAAGAATTAGACACACAGAGGGAAAACCCCAACCCACCACAGCAGGTACCCACTGCTGGGACCAGGCAGGTGCAGTTTTCTGACTCTGTGGCTTGAGGGCAGTTCTGCAGGGGAAGATACAACATCTGCTGGGGAAGACACAAAACTTCCCTTCCCACAGGCACCTTCTTCTGTCTCCTTCCTCTGCCCCCACATGAGGATTTGGCAGAAAGCTCCCATCCAGCCCATCCTTTGTCTCAGATTGAGAAACATAGATGTGGAATAAGAGAGAAAACTCTCTGAAGTGGCTGTACAGCCCACCTTTGAGGGTATCAGAGGTGACTTTGCTGTCTTGGAGCACCAGCTACATCAACGAGCAGCTCTAGCTCTGCCCACACCGAGCTGGTGATGAAGAGCTCCAGAAGAGACCAGCTGCAGTGCGACTTTTTGGGGACAGCCCAGGATATCCAACAATTGAGGAGCTTTGCTTCACTCCTAGGGTTGGGACGATCCAAGATGTAAATCGGAAAGATCTTTTTTGCGTTTCCTTTTCCAGGCATTGAGCCCTGGCACACGAGGGACCGTTAGTCACACGCTCAGCTCCCGGCCCAGCGCTCATCCTGCAAACCCTTGGGCCGGGCTTACGGGACAGACCTTGGACCCGAGTGAGACGCTCACACAAACAGGGGGCACCTCCCTCCTGTCTCCAGGGCTTTCCACTCTGCTGAATTGGAGGCACATCACCCACACAGCGCTGTGACCGCTCCTGCTGGCGCGTTCCTGCTAATATTAGCCCGGGGCTGAGTCCCAGCATCCGCAGCACGCGGCTGCAGCTGCTCCCCGGGGCAGCAGGAACGCTGGCCCTGCACAGCCCGGGGATGCACCACGGCCACGTGTCCCACAGACATCCCGGGCATTCACTCAAGGAAATTTTAAGGACGAGTCCGTGAGTTTCGTGCACGTAGAAAAGCCTATTTATAATGAGCACCCTCCTGAACGAGCTGGGTGATGGTTTTTTGGTGAGCCTTAAAAGCACAACAGAACTTAGCAGGAGTTTGTACCTCACTGAGACAAAGTCTGCTGGTGAAATACTAAAAATACTCTTTCACTGGGTGGTGAGAGAAGTAGTGTCTGAAAAGTGTGCAATAGTAAGGAAGAGTAAATAAATAAAATAGCCAGAGAATCCTTCTGATCAGCAGTGTCATGTCCTGGCAGGGCTGGATGCTCCCCACCCAGCTCCACAGCACTGCCAAGGCTCACCCACCAGCCAGCACATGCTGCCCAAGGGAGCTGGGCTCTGAGCAATGGGAAAATCAGGGATTAAGAACCATCAACAAACGCTGTCTCATGGTTTCCGCCAGAGCAAAGCTGCCAGCCTGTGCCCCCACCAGGCTGTACCCCAGACCCCACACAGAACCCCTCTCCACACATTTACAGCCCTGCTCAGCATTTCCACCAGGCACCATTTACACCCACTGCGACAATTTGTGTTTCAACATTACAGGGAAACGAATCTGGTGTTGACTGACAGCACTGGCAAAGGCAAGGAGTGCTTGGCATCGCTGCTGCCAACTCACCACCAGCAACTGCCAGCAAAAACGTGCCTCAGTTACCCTGGGACTCTGCTCGGCACCAGCCACATCCCACTGGGATGAGGGACTGGAGCAGATCTCTCCTGTCCTCCTACCAGGCAGCACACCCTGAGTGCACAGTGCTTTACACCTCTAGCAGGAAGATGAGTACCACGCTGTGGAATTATCTTTGTGCAGCATCACAACCAACCAAAACCATGAGCAGGAGCATCCACCCCCTCCGCAGTGGAGCACCGTGGACACCAACGCTGCCACATCATCCAGCCTGGGCTGGCTCAGGGAGCTTTGGGGTACACAGATTGTTAACACACCGCACAGGCATCTCACAAGGTTGATTTAGCACTGCAGCTTCCCTTCCCTGCAGCTCAGGGTCTGTGCCTGAGCCCCGGGGAGCTGAGGGACCTGCAGCCCCCTCTGAGGCAGAGGTGAGCTTCAGAAGCACTGCTGCAACCAGAGCTGAACCAGCCACGCTCCTGAAAACCTGCCAGAATCTATAAACCCAGGGGCAGAGCTATTATGCTCTGTAAATCCTGGCAAACCACAGCCCTAATGATGCTCTGCCCCATTAGAGACAGGAAGCTTTTGTCAGTCAAATAAGGGGGATTAGAATCATAGAACAGTTTTGGTTGGAAGAGACCTTGCAAATCATCTATTTCCAACCCCCCTGCCAAGGCCAGGGAACACCTTCCACTAAACAATGCTGCTCATAGTCCCATTCAACCTGACCTTGAACACTTCCAAGGATGGGACATCCAGTTTCTCTGGGGCAGAAGTCCCTGGACTTTTCTAGTGCCCTCCCCACAGGAGCTGCTGGTCAGTGCAAGATGGGCACTGAGAGCACTCCCACCACAGCATCGGGCACGAGGAAGAACACGCTCTGCTGTGCTGTGTTTCCTTCCCACGTGTTGCTTTGATCTGGAAACTAAACCGGAATCAAGTACCTGGTACTGCTTCCCTCTCCCAAAGGGCCCTCACACCCTCCTCAGGCTCACTGAGGCTGCAGCTCCCTGCCTGCTGCAACACAGCAGGGACAAGAAACCAGGCAGGGGTGCTGGGAGGAAAACTGGCACGGATGCTGCGAGGAAAACAGGCAGGAACAGCCAGGGTGACTGGGGAGGGCAGGCAGTGTGTGACTGGCGGAACAAAGAGGGCTCTGGATGAGCTGGTGTTTCTGCTCCACGGTATTTTTGGCAGATCTTTCCTGCTTGGCCAAGGGCTGCGTGGGGTTGAGGTACCCACCCAGCAGACAGGAACACTGCATCTCCTGCCCTACGGGCTCGAGATTAATTGCCTGCGTTTTGGGAAGCGGCTGTGCAACCTTGAGAGCTAATTAAATTGTGAAACAGTAGCCCAGATCCCTGCTCAAGGGCAAGGCCGGACCTTTTGGCTTCAGATGCACGGAGCTTTCCCCAGCCTCTCCCTCTGCACAGGCAGGAACTATGAAGTGCTCCATAGACTGAAAATAAAGGCACTGCGGAGCTGCTCGGTGCCACCGAGGAACACACACAGCCCAAACAGGCAGCCCCGGGGCCCTCAGCAAAGCCTTTATCGTATCCGAGTAGGGAATTACTCATTCTTCGGAGATTTAAATGCATCTGGGGCAGCGAGAGGGAAGCTGTAATTACATCAGCGCTCGCAGCCCTGCGGTGGGGAAGCTCACGCGTCCCTCAAGGACAGTCACAAAGGCGCCCTTGAACCCCGAGCACCAAAGGGGTGGTGGCATTCGGGTCACCCTCTGTGTCCCAACACTTGTTAGTTCCAATCTCCCTGAGGGACGTGACTTCCCTCAGCCTCTCGCTATGCCCTCCACGGCCAACTGCAGCCGGGGCAAAGCCAAGGGCTGGAAATAGAGGAGGTGACCATGTCTAAACCCCACGACAAGAACTGCAGAGACCCCAGCTTTGCCACCCGTTTCCTGCCTGACCTGGAAGAGGAACCCTCGTGCTCTGAGCTTCCTCGGCTCCCCAGCAGGAAAAACAGCGGAGCGCTGCTTCCCGAAGGCCAGGCTGGGCTCTCCAGGAGGCGGTGGAAGCTCAGCCTATAGCCGTGCACACGCAGCCCCTGGATAAGCTTTCACCGCGGCCCCCACATCTCCGCTATTTCTTGTGGGTTTTTTTCTTTTTTTCTTTTTTTTTTCTAGAAACCGCTGCACAAAGCTGCGCTTGGGTCGCTGCCAGGACGTGCGAGTGCGTAGGGATGGAGCTGCTCTTCCAAAACTCTGCTCAGGGAAGATGAGCTCCCTCGAGCCGATCTCTCAACGCCTGCTGCAGGCACAACCCCCCCAGCCCTCTTCTGCCTGTCTCTGACTCCCAGACCCATCTGGCAGCAGCACGCTCCCAGCTAGCGCATTTTCTTGCCTGAAAAAGCCAGAATAGCAAGCAAAAAAAAGGCAGGGACCCGGGGAGAAGCCATCCCGGTCCGCACGCCGAGGGGGCTGCATGGAGAGCCTCCATCAGCGGGCGAGTCAACGCTGCGGGCCGCTGGAGCTCTGCCACGGGACAACTGCAGAGCTCTCCAGGGCAGGCAGCTCCCGCTACGGGGATACGTGAAACTTGGGATCGTTATCCACATCCCAGCTACTCCAGGGCTGTGTTTGTACCCCAGAGCTGGGAATCAACAGTAGGGCTTGTGCCTGGTTTTTTTTCAGACTTTCAGACTGGTCAGGCGGGTATTTTCAGCTGAAAAAAACACATAAATTAACTCGGGAAGGGCAGGAAAGGAGAAACATCCCGTAAGACCCTGCCTATGCAGATAGCACCGGGCGCAGCCGTTCCGGACAAAAGGCACCGACAGCCCTGGGACATCCCGCTCCTTCCAGCCCTCCCTACCCGCGGGGTGTCACCCCCAGCCTCGGCCAGGACCCCCTCGGGTCCCACCGGGGCGCCAGCGGCGCGGGGAGACTGCGGCAGCCGAGCCCGGGGGAAGCGGAGCCGAGCTCACCCCGCTGCGCCGCGGCTGCAGCTCCTCCCGGCTGAGCCCCAAAAGCGGCTGCTCCCGCCCGGGCTCCCTCCGTGGGTGCCCCTTCCAATCCCCGCGCTCCCCATCCGCGGGGTCACCCACCTTCGAAGTCGGAGATGATGCCCTCCAGGTGGGCGCTGACGGCCGGGTCGGCCATGGCGGGGCGCGGGGCGCTGCCCCCCGGCTCCGCGGTGCGCGCTGCGGCCGCGCGANGCCCCTCGCCGCGCACTGGCTGCTCCCCACGCCCGTCACGCCGCCCCCTCCGCCGCGCCGGCCCCTCTGCGGGGCGGTGGCCGGGACCCCCGCCCCGCCCCGAGGGGTGTGCGGGGTGCGAGGGGTACCCCCCCAGCCCCCGGGCACTGCCGGCAGCGAGCGCGTCCCGCATCCCCCGGCCCCGCTGTGCCCCTCAGCACGGAGCCCCCGGTGAGGGGTCACAGCCCGGGGTAACCACCCAGCGCTGCCCCATGAGGGGTGGAACCAGCCCACACGGGTGGGTCACACCCCCGATGTTCTCCAGCATTGATGAGCCTTTCACTTCTCGGTTTACCCTTCTTTGGAAAGGGACAACTCGGCCACGCTCCGTTTTGTAACTCCTCAAAATCAAACCAGCACTAGAATCAACTGTGCTAATCCACCACTGCCAAATCCAAGCTGCCTGCTCTGGAAAACCATCGCTGCAGCAGCAGCAGAAGGGGCTGCAAAACTTGCCCCGATGCTGAGCCCAGCGCTGAGCACTCAATGCTGCCGCAGCTCCCTCCACTCCAGCCCGAGCCAGCGAGGCAAACGCCAGCTCTGGGCATCGACTCCAGCCCCTTCCGTGGCACTGCTGCCTCTTCCCTGCCTCTCACACCCTCTCAGGTTGAGCATCTCGCTATCTGATGCTTCTCCCTTCCGGTGTTGATTCAGATCCTGCCCTCTTGACCCTCTTTTCATCCTCCCCGCCCTGTGTTTTAATAGCATCATTTTAAAGTGATGATACCCACTGAAATGTGTCCAGGCACATCAACAGGAAAGGAAAAATGAATGGGTTGGGCTTTTAGTCCACTTTGGGTGAACCATAAAGAAAAATTATGCAAAACAGCAGTACAGTTACTGCCTGTTACTGCAGAAAGTACGAGCTTCACCACTGATGTCACCCTTTTAATTTCACATGTTCAAAGTCTGCAAACACCACAGACTCCCCCAGAGTGCCCATGAACCAGAAAATGAAACCAACAGCACCAATTTCCCAGACTCAACAAGCCCCAGGTTTTCTGCACTGTCCAAGGAAAGGCATTACTTGCAAACATGAGAACTGTTCAAATAATCTTGAGAACACCCCTTTAATACAGAAGTGTGGTATTTTAAGGTCGGTACGGTGGGTTCCCTCCCCTCTGGCAGGCAGCAGCACTCAGTTCTTCCATTTCTTGCTCTCCTTGTGGTGTCAGAAACCACCATACCAGAGCAGTGCAGGGAGGAAGAGCTCAGCACCTCTCTGCATCACAACTGGAACCAGAAACACCTCCCTGTGTGTGACACACTGCCACTAAAGCTCCTTGGTGTCATCCTGGCTGAGCACCATCAGCTGTTCCTGATGGCTTGGAGGAGAACAGGAGCGACCATGGACCTGTGGCTCCCGTGGCACTGAGCTCAGCACCCCGGTGCCAGGTCCCTGCTGTCCCCACCGCGGGGAGTGGTGGCAGCTGCCACACTGCACAGCACCACGGAGGGCTGACCCGCCTCACTGGCATTGATTTTTGAAAGAAAGTATCTTTCTTTTTCCCTTCCCCAGCGCTCATATGCAGGTCACATCCGCAAGACATTTCCAGCAGGTAAAAATGTAACTGTCAATAATTAACTTTGTTACTGAGAGAGGAAAAAACCCCACTTTGTTAAAAACTATGGACAAGTCTCTCACTGGTAGGACAGAACCTGGATCAGCCTTTTACAAAGTCTGTTAAACACCCTGACTACATCCTCATCACAAAGTTGTAGAATGGGTTTAAAGCGGGGAAAAATATGAACTAAGCAAGACAAACTAAAAATCGTTATTGTAAAGAAGATTTTAGAAGAGCAATGTGGGCAATCTGAGGAAGGACCAAGCACATTTTCTGATGTTCAGAGTCTCCCCCCTTGCAAATCCCGTAAGATGCAGTGTAAGACCCCCTGTTTGGAGTTTGGTGGCACTCTCTGAACTAGATCACACAGGGATTGGTGTGATGCTGTGATGATGGGGACTGTTTTGTGAGGTCAACAGGAGGCAAGAACAAGTAAACCACTAGAAAAAAACCACAAAACATTGCTTGATGGACTGTGGTGGGGAGAGTCACAATGACGTCTGCTGGTGTCATGGAGCTGGTGAAGCAGCTCAGAGCATTTCAGAAGAGGTTGAGGCAGTTTAGGTCAGTGCCAGCTCCCTGGGTCACTCTGTTTCTCAAGCAAGGGTGATGTTATCATCCTGGATCTAATAAAAGTTTAGCAAATCAAGTGGCCGAGAGGAGAGCCCCGAGAAGTGTGAAATAAAATATCCGGGCTATAAGCAGGAGTTCTTTTTCATTAAAACCAGCTGGGTCATATTGCACCCATGTGCACCTAAGGCACTGAGAGGGGGAGAGAAAGATGGAAAATTACAGCAACTAAAGAATAACAAGAATATCCAGAGCTCTAACAGTAAATATTTAAAGCAGCAAGGTATGTAAACAGCTCAGCCCATAGCACATACCCCAGGTGCCTACTAGTAGAAGAGGAGCAAGCTTTACTCCAGGGAGATAAGCCCATCTTTCTCTCTCTCTGAGCCATGTCAGAGGCACAGCTTCACAAGAGCATCAGACCAGAAAAATCATCCCCTTGTCCAAGGTGCACATAACCAAACTCCATCTCATCTGGTCTTCTACCTGCATCCTCAACCCAAAAGTCCATCTTTAGCTAAATCCTTCTTCTAGAAAGGCAGGCAACCCTGGGAAGCTGAGCCCCCATCCCAGAGGGATGGAGAACCTGCCTCCTCCCCTGGAATTGGTTTTGGGGTTCCCTGTCAGCATAGCAGCAGTGTGTGTTGTACTGCTTGGCCAAATGCAGTGTCAGCACAGCCCCTGCTGTGCCCTTTCCAGGTTGATCGAGGAGATTGAGGACCCTGAGACTTCTCCTGGTGAAAGATCTCCCACACTGATCACATCACCTACACTCCCTTTGATAAAGTAATCAGGTTCTGTTCCTTCTGTCCTAGGTATTTCCTTCAGTCACTTATCTGGCTTTCCTGCTCCTTTCTCCCAACATGTCACAGGTGTTCGTAATTACACTTGAATTTTTATCTTAGAAGAGATGGAACTCACTTTTCAAAAGAAAGAGGGCAGATCACGTCTCTTTTATCACTTGCTGCTCCCCTTGCTCATACAACCGAGGGTCTCACTCACTGTTTTTACTGTACCAGCAGCCTCAGCTCAAGCTCCTGGTTTGATAAGACCTTTGGGATACTCTACACAGCAGCTGCTGTCCAAGATAAAATCCCTGTTCTCCAAAGCTCTGGCTGCAGGAGAATTTTAGGTAAATATTTTCCTTGCTGTGTTACATTACAGTAGAAATATTTCTTGTTTCCTTACTACGCCAGGCCACCAATGACTGCCCAGCCCTTTCTCCTTCACCATCGCTCTGCTGTTCAGATGAGCAAGAAACTTCCTGCAAAGTTGTTTCATTGGCCTAGAAGTGATTTCCTGCCCCCAGAAAGGCAGTCTGTAAAATCTGCTGATCACTCAGTTACAGGTACCAAGCTAAAATTGGATTGGTGCCACGAGAGCTGGCAGATGCAAGAAGCTTGGACCCTTTTTCTCTGTGTGCTTCACCCCTGGGCTCTCCTGCCCTGCAGCAGGGATGTGCCTCGAGGGCTTCTTCAGATCTCAGCTCAAACTCCTCCAAAAACGGCCAGTGCTGGGCACAGCCTCTGTCCTGGCATGGGTATGGGGGACCACAAAGCAACCAGACTTAGAAAGTCACTTCAAGGAGAAGAAAAATCATAAGAGAAAAAAAACCCTCCCAAAGAAACCTAACAAGGAGATGGTAGGTATCAGCTTTAGAGGATCCCTCAACAGGCTAAGGTAGAAAAGGGACTTTCCTATCCAAATCCATCTCAAACAGCACTGTGCAGTTTCTTTGCAGGCTGTTAAGAATGCAGTTTTTCAGGCAGATTTTCTTCCTCCCACAAGTCAAGGTTTTTCTGAACCTGGCAGCTCTTATCAGTCTCACAATCTGCTGCAGTCATGAGCATCAGGCTGGGTTAGATCGGGGCCATGAGTCATTGTGGCTACCTGAGCCTTAAATTATCTCCTGCACAAAAGTGGGTAATTCATCTGCAGGATCTTCCCCTTCCTCCTCATATTTTAATTAGAAAACAAAACTCTTCATTGATTCTGGCCTCTTCTATAAAATACCTCGATACTTACTGACCAAAATTACCTGTAGGAGCAGCTAAATATCATTATTATTAACCACTTAATGTTCCTACTGAGAGCCCAAATACCTTCTCTTGCTGGTGATCACAGGTGAAACCTCCTTGCCAGCCTTTATGGGAAGGTGCAGTGCGTGGGTGGAGGCCCTTGTACTGTGAGACACCAACCCCAGCGTGCCCAGAGCGTCACTTCCAGCTCAGCACCGGGCAGCTCTGCTGCACCATCCCCGCAGGGTCACAGGGAGAGACAGATTTACAGTAACCCAGACCAGGCACATTTTAAAGGTGAAGGAGTGGTGAGTCACAGCTCTTCTCTCCAAACCCAAAATAAAGGCTGTTGCCATTACCTTCCTCTCCACTCCTCTGCTCCCTGCAGCTGCTGAGTTCCTGCGCTGCTTCTGCCCCAAAAACCATCTCTGCTTCCAAACCCACCTGGAAGAGCTGCAGTCATGTCCGTATGAGAGGTGGGGAAACTGAGGCACGGGACAGCTGTCACTCAGAATCAGGGAGCTGGCGAGTCATGAGAGCAGAGCTGCCTGCGGCAGGGAGCAGCGCCGGGAGCCCCCGGCTCCTTGGGAAGCGCTGCTGTCACTGCCTGGGCACGAGGGGACTCCGGAAGGAAAACCAGACACGGTTCCCATCACCTCCGCCCGTGGTCCCACGGGGGTGACGGCGCAAATCCAGCCCTGATTACGCAGGAATTGTCACGAAAAGAGGCTCTTTCCCAAGACTCCAGGATCTTCCTGCTTCCGAAGGGTAGGAAACACAGGGAGGACGGGCGCACTTCCATGAGAGGTACACTTCCCTTCCTCTGCGAGGAAACCAAGAGCATGGGAAAAGCTAAAATGATTCAAAATAGGTTTGCTAATTTGAGATTTCTGGATAACAAACTGATTTTTTTTTTTTTTTTTTAAAGAAAATGCTGCCAGACCTCATCCCTTAGTGCCACACACCCAGGGATCTGCACAGAAAGGGTCAGGTAGCTTTGAAGACTGGGTAACAGAAAAAGGACAAAAATCTGGAAGAATGGCAGACAGGAAGCACTTATAGGGCTTTTAAAAAAGTTTTTGCTCATGGAAGGAGACTCAGCACAGAGGACCTTGCTGCCCCAGTAGGTCCCAGCATGACCACCAGCCACCAGTGTCACCCAGCTAAAGTGAGTGGCTCCTAAAATGTATTAAATGAGAGAATTTTAGCAGCAAAGCAGAAATCACCAGTGCTCCATCGTGAGTCATCCTGGCTACCCAGCACCACTCACACCCCACAGGAAGGTGGAGACGGGATGGGGCTGCCAGAAGCATCACCTGCAGATAAACCACAGGCAACAGCTGTCGTGGGCAAAGATCACCGTTACCAAGGGAACAAAAAAACCCCAATCCAACCCCAAATATGGTTATGGTATAAAAGGATCAATAAGAGCGGAACTGAGAAGATTTTACCAGCCAGTGATGGGAGGTATAAAGGGACTGATGTGACATCAAGGGAGCAAAGGGCCAAAGAGATTTCTGTTCGTAGGAAATTAAATGTGACATGAGGAAGGAGAAGGTCCCTGAACCTACAACTTCTCAGATATTCACTGCACAAACAGGGCACGCAGCAAACTTGGGTGTTCTGGGACAGCCTGGAGCTGAGATGCCCCATGGGAGCTGGGTGGGTGGAGGAACAAGCACAGACAACCACAGTCCTTTCTCCCCACCCCAGCAGGGACACAGCTGTGAAGATCAAGGCTTGCCTCCATGTCAGGTTTAACCCCATTAACTCGGCACACAGAGGAGGTACCAGCCTGTTCTTGGACAGGACAAGGGATGCATCACGTGTGGTGACACTGAGCGGGGCAAGGGGAGGAGCAACCCCAGCCTCTCACCCTGCTAACCTGGGAACAGAGCTGAGTCTGTGCTGGTCCCGCAGTGCTCATCCTTGATGGTCCCCAGCACCGCCCTGGGGATTGATGGGGTCACCCAGGGCTACCCCAGTGCTAAGGTGGCAGTCAAGCCAGGGACCTGATCCCACAGCTTGCCTGCAGGAAGGATGTGGTGGGTCAGCAGCCTCTGTGCTGGGCTCCAGGGGCACATGGCTGGGCTGGGGGGCACAGCTCTGCCCCCTCCAACACCCTCCCGTGGACTCTGAGCCCACTGACCTGGAGACCTGCCTGCACAGGCTGAGCTCACTGCAGCCCCATCACCTCACACCAGTGCCGTGGCCCAGCTTGAAGCATTCCATGCCAAGACAGTGATTCTGGCTATTGTGCGTGCTGAGAGCCTGGAAGGGGAAATGCTGCCCCGAGCCCGGGCCAGGCACACCGTCCCAGCCACCTTGGGCTCCCGGGAGCGCCGCCGTGTCCCCGTGCCACTGGTGGAGCGGGCTGGCAGCCCACGTGCCTGGGGAGGGGAGAGGGGAGGGAAGGGAAGCACAACTCCCTGGTGTTGATTAAACAGCAGGGGACACTTGCAGAGGAAGGAAATGGAAAGAGGATCAGGAACTGCATCTGCCTGAACCTCAGGCAGTTAAAACAAACTCAGTCTCAAGCTCTCGTTCTTCTCAGTTTCAGGTCAGACTTTTCGAAGAACCTGGGAGGTGCAGTTTAGGATCCAAGCAGAAAATTGGCTTAATTACTTTAATTATTTTTTTAAAAATTAATTATTAATTACTGCTTTTTAACATGAAGGCCAAATGGGCACAGAACTCGGTGTCTTGTGACAGCACAGATGTTTTAATAGAAACAAGAGGATTCAGAAACCTTGCTCATCCTTAACGAGTTTAACACACACAAGGCCCAGCACATTTCCTTTGGAAAACCTTCTTGCATGGCTGACTCCAGAAGGAATTGCAGTGCCTGGGCCTTGAGGTAGGGAACACCTTTTCACTGCTTGCACCCTTATGGTGGTTGCAGTGTGGGGGAAGAGAAGGTGAGGGTCAGCCAGAACACTGAACCCCTTGGAAAGAGGCCATTTCCAGCACTGTCAACTTCCCAGCAGCCTCTAATTAGGGAGAATTTGCAGGAATAAATAAACTGGCAGTGCTACATGCGTGCACTCCACTTCCAGATGTGCCTGTCTCATGTTCACGTGGTGTCCAAGGCAGGGCTGGAAACTCCATCCCCGCACAGCAAGGGGAGGAGGCCGGCACAGCCCAGCCCCTCCGCAGCCCCACGGGCACAAATCCCACACCATCCTGCCTCCCCCACACATCCCAACTGCCCTGGGCACTGTCCTTCACCCCTGCAGTGCTCCCCATCCCTCTCCCAGCACACGTGGCCCCCCATGGGACCCTCCCAACCCCGCTGCAGAGCTGGGAAATCGCCTCCTGCAGCCCCTGCCTCTGCTGCTCCCTCCGCCGCCTGCTCGCGACCTTTTCAACCCAAAACTTTCCAGTCATAAATATACCAGCTCCATGGCAGGAAACTTGCTTTTCTTATGCTTCTCCCCTGCTTCTCAGAGAGCTCTTTCCAGCAGCTCGTGCTCCCTGCGCCAGCCCCCGGTTGTTTCTCCCCGCTCCTCCGAGATATTTCAGGCACGCAGCAAAATCTGCTGCAGCACAAAGAGCCTAAAACTCCCTGTAAAGGCTCAGGAAGCACCACAAGCTGCAGGTCAGGCCTCAGGAGCAGCTGTACCTCCTGATCTCCCTGCTTACCATCAAAGGTTTTATTATTATTATTCCTTTTTGACATAAACCAGTTTGATAAGAACAATTCCCAGATGGAGCCGCAGCCCCACGCCCACTCAGCTTCCTCTGGGCAGCATGGATGCGGTGTGGGAGCTCCCTGCACAGCAGGAGGAGGACACAAGGGCAGGGGGAAAGGAAGGAGAGGAAGAATGAACACAATTTTCCTTTCCTTTTAAAGGTTTTGGCAGATGGCAGCGAAAGCACCAGCGGGGATGCTGAGGTGTGATCAGCACCGAGCACCACTGGCAGCTTCCCTCTGCTCCAGCTCCACCACGCAGGGATGGGAAAGGTGCACAAGTGGACAGGAATTGCTGCCAAGGTCCATGGGCTGCGGGCTCCTGTCTCCATGCAGATGGGAATTTGGATGCCCTGTGATGGTCTGGCCAGGGGAAACGCCCTCAGCTCCACCACTGCTGCTGGGGAGAGCTCGGCAGGTCCAACACGGGCACACAAAATCAGGCAGGGTCGGTGCTGTTAAACTGCTGGGCTCGAGGACTCACACGGGAAAGAGAGGGACCCTCCTGGGGACCAGCTGCCCTCAGCAAGGGCAGGGTCTGCCTTGGCTTTTACATCTCATTAAACCATCTTCTCAAAAAGTCTCTTACAGCCCCCTCAGACTCACACAACAGAGACATCCAAGGTAACTCCCACTAAGCAGACCCCAGTATGATCCCAGCAGGATCCAGTGGCTGATGGAGCCAAGCTGTGCTGGGCACCACAACCCCCAGCTGTGGGTTCAAGGGATCTACCCCAAATACAGGAGGCAGGTCAGACTCCAGTTGCCTCTCCTGCTGGAAAAGCACGGCGAGGGGGATGGCAGAGCCCCCTCTAACCCACAGCACACCAGCTTTTGTTCCCCAATCCGTCCTGCAGATACCCAGCACTGCCAACTCAGCATCTTCTACAGATGCAGAAGTTTCACAGCTGATTTAAAAATCTGGAGTAAAAAAAAAAATGTAATGAGTCAACATTTTCAGGGGAATTTCCTTCAGCTTCCTCTCCCTTTCCTCTGCTCAGCATTGCTGCCTGCCCCAGCCCATGCCTGTGCACAGCCCGAGGGTTCCCTGTTGCAGGGCACTTGTTCCTGCTGAGATTAAATCATTGCTGCAGGAGAGAACTGATGCTGTCACCACCCCCCCAGGCTCACCCTGAGCAGGACAACACTTGAGCTTCCCCCTCCAACCTGCCCCAGTGCAGCTCTCCAAGAGCCACAACCGGCACATACGGCTGGGTGACGCTGGGGGTTTCAGCCTCCAGAGACAAAAGAGGATTGAAAAAATAGGAAAAAATCAACTTGGAGATGTGCTGCAAGCAGGCCAGAAGCAGGGGCCATCCAGCTTTTCCCTAAATGGGAAAGAGGCCCACGAGCACACTGGGGGCAGAGCACCAGCCACGGAGAGAGGGCACCAAGCCAGGAGGGAGAGGGGGAGATTTCCAGCGAGCAATGCAAGGGGAGAGAAACTCCCCACTGGCAATCCCCCAACAAGCAGTAAAACCCTGGGGATGGGCTGAGTTTGGGGGTGTGGAACAGGGCAAAGCTCAGCACCTGAGCTGCCCCCAGCCGTGGGACACGGCCCTTGCTGGGACAGTGGCACAGAGCATCCTGCTGCAGGCTGCTGGGCAGTTAGCTCTGACACTCGTGTTTCCCAGTGAGACAGCAGAGTTCAAACACCCTGAAGGAGCAGAGCTGGCCCTGCTCCTTTGCAGTGACAGCCAGGGCTGGGCTCTCTGTCTGCCCACACACTGCCCATCCTGTTTGTGCCCATGAACCCCTGTGGCCAAGCCCAGCAGGGGAAGGGGAACAGGGCAAATTCCCCTTTCCAAGGAGATGTGGTCAGTGCCATCACATCAAGCCGTGCCACAAGGAGGTCATGTGTTCTCTCTTCTGCCATCTCCAGACTGCAGGCACCACTTGCCACCCCATCACCCACCGACTTTTTTTATTACTTCATCTTACCAAGTGCCCATAATAAACACAGCAGGTCAGGGAGTATTGGACTTGATGTTCCACCAAAAGAATTAAACTGCCCTCTTTTATGAGAAGTTAAAATAAGGTGGAAACTAAATCTGAAATGTTTTTCCTTATAAAGGAATGACAGGAGGAAAGCGCTGGGTGCATTAAGCATCAGCCTCTCTCCTTCAGCAGGGACTGGCAGTGTCTATAAACTCAGGGCATGTTGTTATTCCCAGACAAGTAATCACAGACAGACCAACACAGCCAGGTTTACCTTGACACAAGGGAATAAACTGCCAGACCTGGGCTCTGTCTTTGTCCTTCCTTCTCCCCACACCTCCAGAAAAAACCCCCCTGCACCACAGAACCCCCAGTTTGGTTGGTTCAACAACCAGACAACATTCCTGAGAGTCAAATAAAACTGCCCTGCTGCCTCCTTCCAGTGCTGGGGGCCCTGGGGAGCACTCTCCTGCAGAAACACGTGCCTTGGCATATCAGCAGCGCCCTCCTGCAGGAAGGACCTTGGTCACTGCAGGGACACTGTGTCCACCAGCTCCAGCCACAGGTGGCACATCCCAGCCGAGGACATCTCCCCTGCTCTGCTCCACTTCAGGAGGTGCTTTCCAGACAAACCTTCTCCACAGCGCTTGCCTGTAGCTTGGGAAAGCATCTCCTGCCAGCTGGAGGCCAGACAGCAATCCCTGTGCTGCAGAGAAGTGCTAACAGCCCGAGCAGCTCCGGGCGCTCGCTCAGAGCCAGCAATGGTGACCCGAGGCAGGAGCAAGGCTGTCCCCATCATCACCATCCCCTGCACAGCCCAGGCACTCAGAGAGGGCTGTAAGAGGATGCTCTCGTGCAGCTCTGGTGAGCCAGGCCTCATGGAAGCAGCCAGAGGCCAATTTGCACATAAACAGCCAATTAGCCGGAGAAAGAGATGCCCACTTGGTCGCTTGCCAGTCTGGAGACAGATTTAAGACATACGGGAATTCAATCTCCGGTCCAGATATCACTGTGGCCAAACAGGCCACCTCCTTTACTGGCCTCTGGGAGAGCCTCTGGCAGCACAATAAAGGGAGTATTTAGCAAAGCTACAGACTCGCTTGAAAAAGCTTGAGGCCGATGAGGCATTTTGCAGCCAAGCTCCGTATAAACACATTGATAATGCTGTTAGCATGGGGCGGGGAGGAGCGGGGCTGCACGGCAACAGCAGGCCCCTCTGTGTGCCTCAAGAAAGCCCCTTTCTTGCCATGCACATGTTTAATCCATGATCTGTGTCTGCTGCCAGCCACAGTCGTACCAGAACCTGCTCACCTCATCTGTCTTCTGCACATCCACGGACGTGAGCGAGGCCGGAGCGCAGGCAGAGCTGCAGGGCTCGCTCACAAACCCCCTCTGGTCTGTGCTGTCCTGCTCTGCCGTGAAACCCCCGCCCTGTCCTCACCAAACACCTTCCTCAGGGTTTAGCACCCAGGTGGAGGCCCACGGTGAGCAGCAGCCTCAGCACCCTCAGGTCAGGGCTTGGGGAAAGCTCCTGTGTGAGCAGCTTTGATGGGGCTCATCTCAAACAAACTCTTAGACAAGAAGATCCATTTCTGTGCCGTGTTATGGAACTGTGGAATGTTTGGGGTTGGAAGGGACCTCTAAAGGCCATCTAGTCCAACTCTCTGCAATGAACAGGCTGGTCTTCAACTACATAATATTGCTCAGAGACCTGTACAGCCTCTTGCAGGGCAGAGAGGCTGGGGGACAATCTAGCACCAAAACTCAATGTCACCTCTTGCTCACAGAGACCCTCCTGCCCCACATCCCCTCTGCACCTCTCAGAGAGGAGGCTGTCCCAGCTCTGTGGACAGCAAACAGCCTCACAAGCTGCACCAGCAACAGGATCAGAGCATCCTCGGTCAGCTGAGGTTTTGGGACACTTGGATTCACCTTCGGTCACGTTGGTGCAGTCCCAGAACAAAGCCTGCGTGCCCATCCCTGGCAGATCTGCCCTGATGTGGCTGTCACTCTCATTTGTGTCGCTCAGCAGCTTTGCTGATTGCTTGAGAAAACGCAGGTTTGTGCAGCTCCTGGTCCTGAGCTCAGCCAGCCGAGCACTGCCTGCAGCCATCTCCCAGCTGCAGGGGACACGGACACGAAACTCTCGTCCTGGCACTCAGGAGACAGCGGCAGCACGAGTCAAACTCCTGGAAATGCACTCGTGAAGACACTTTGAGCTCAAAGAAACAGCCCTTCCCCCTCAGCTCCTGCTGCCACCCTGCATCCCTCACACCTGCCACCATCGAGAGTCATTCCTGTGTCACCATAAACATTTTATTAAAACCACGGAGCAAGCACTCCAGGCATAATGAATATTCATGCTGCCTTCCACAGCGATGAACTGGGGTCCCAGCACAGCACAAGCTCTGCAAAGCCTTCCCTACCCGCTCACAAGGCACTAAAGCGTGGGAGTTGAACAAGGATCAGTATTATCCACTAAACCACAGGATGAGCTTTGCAGGAACTGGCAGGCTGGATTGTTTCCAGTCGCTAAAGAAGGCAAATAGTCCAGCCCAGTTCTCTCGTGCCAGATGTGTGGAGTATTTGCAGACTTGAGAATGTGAAGACACCCTGTCCCCATGCTGGGAACCAGGCAGTGTCCCTCACACACCCCCAGCAATGCCTGTTACTCAGAGGCAGAGGGGCACTCTCAAACAATTCTCTTTCTTTTCCTGAATTAGGCATTAAAAAAGCATTTTGAAGACAGTGGTTTCCTTCTAGGTCTTGTAGGCTGATAGAGAGAAGAGCTGGCAAAACTCAAGGAAGGCTGTCAAAGAATAAAGCAAAATAAACCCCTCACCTTAGAAGGAAACAGGCACAGCCTCTGACAAAGGAATAAAGTAAAATAAACCCCTCATCTTATAAGGAATCAGCCACAGCCTCTCCACACTGAGGCACAGCCAGGGCTTTGTCTGGGAAGGGCTGACTGGAGCTCACGTCATGCAGCAGAAGGCTGGTTACTGGGAACAAACTGGGCATCTTCCAGGGAGAAACATCCCAAGCCAGACACAGTTCTAGGTGTTCCACACTGTCTGGAGCTTCCAGAAAATTTTCCCACCCCAAAGACAAGGATCTCTTTGCATCTTATCACCACTCCTGATCTTCTACATGACGATAAGTCTGTCTTTCAACCACATCCAAAGACAGACTCGATGTCTGTATCTTTCCTCTATCACAACGGCTCCCCCAGCCCATACCAGTCACACAAACATGAATTTCCAGCCCCAGCAGATTTTCAGCATTTACAGGATGTCCTTGGCCTGCGTTTCCCTTTGGTGCTTCTCCTGAGGGAGGGAGCAGTGCAGCTCTCCTGGAGCAGCACTGCGAGATCCCACAGGAACAGGCACCAAGCTACCCAGAACTCAGTTTTGAGGACAACATAATCTCCCAGCCTGGCACTGAAAGGGCTCCACTATTTCTTAACAGTGCCTTTGCTTCCTTTGCCTCTGACCCTCACAGCCAGAGCTGGGAGCTCCTCGCAGCCAAGTCCACTCACAGTGAGCACTGTCTCAGCTCGAGAGCCAAGGAAACCCCTGTGGATTACAGCCTGTTGCTGCATGTGTTGTCAGAAGAGCACAGAGTGTCAGAAATCACCCAGAGGGCCAGGCCTTGTCACATATGATCCAGATTTATTGCTCCTCCCCTTCCCCGAGGGACCTGGAAATCTCAGAGTGCCCTGGCTTCAGGGCAAGCCCGTGAACTGCAGCTCCTCGAAGCCCACGTCCTGCTGCTCCACTTTCCCGCTCCACCCAGCCCCAGAAGCTCCCAGAGGTGTGGCATCCTCCTTTGCCTGCCAGTTCAGAGATAAACCTCCTCTCCTACGCCTTCCTCGGGAGAAAAACCTGATTGTGGTGGAGCGGGCGTGCAGCATCCCGAACCGATGGAAAGCCACATCTGCAAGAGGGCACTGGGAAGGCACAGGGAGGTGAGAGATTCAGGTGGAGCCACACAAGCAAACCCAAACTCCTGAGGATGACCCTGCTGGCCTTTTGCTGTGTGTGGGTCAGCTCCCAACACCCCCAGCAGCAGCAGGCACTGGGATGGCCCAAAGCCACCTCACACACCCCAGAGCGGGATCCCGATGGCCGCGCTCTGCCTGACGTGGCTCCCATCCTTTCCTGACATGGCTCCCATCCCTTCCCGACCTCATAGAGCTGCCAAAGCTTCTGGGGCAGCTCTGCCTCTTGCAAGGGACTGTCAGCAGCGTGCAGATTGTCTGTCCCAGCCTCGTGTATGAAAGAAGGATGTTTATGTAACCCTCGGAAAACGCCGAGCGCAGCAGGATTGCCCGGGAATACGCGCTCAGCTGCGGGAGCCGGTGGAGCTCCGACAGCCACATGAGCCCAGCATCTCTGCCCTTAACTCACAATAATAAAAGGGCAGCTTCCTATTTAATGGAAAATAGCAAAGTCCTTGCAATGTGAGATGTTCTTGTTCACAGCAGATGCAGCTGATGAGCACAGTATTAAATCCAAGTGGCCACTTCCAGCGCTTCCTGAGAGAGACCAGCTCCCCACAGAGCCAATTCTGCAGCTCTGCTGGAAAACACCAGGTTTGTTCATTGTTGTTGATTTCTCTTTATTTTTATTAAAGCCAGTTTCTTTTCCAAGCCAGTAACAGGACTGAAAACCAGGCTGGCTCTATTGCTTAAGTCCATGCAATAGCAGTGACAAGGCTATGAAGGGAATGTTTTTGATGGGTTATTTTGATGATGGATCTGACCTATCTACTTTAAAAAAAAAGAAGAAAATCTCATTTGTGAGCAGCAGTCTGCCTTGGAAAGCAGCTTTACAAATATAGGCAGCTCCTGATGTTAATCAACTTTCCTAACCATGAGAAAAGTGCTAAAAGCATCCAAAAGGCAACGAAGAGCAAGTCAGGGACCTGCGAGCCAACATCTAAAGGAACTGGAGGGAAACATGTGACAGTCACTGGGAGCTGAGGACCTTAGACAGGCAGAGGTGGGAGCAGCAGAGGTACCTGGGTTTCGGACAGAGGTGATGCCTCCACACCTCTTGCCTCACCTTTGCTCTCCTCACACAGATTACCACACTCCACACGTCCCCAGACACTGCTGACCTCCACAGGTCAATGCAATTCCTATTTAATATTTAAGCAGAGAAGGAAGCATGAGAGACAGTTCAATTAACTCAAACAGCTTCTCCCAGATGGCCAGAGGCAATTAGGGAACAGTCCTGCTTCTGCTGGTCCTTCCCAGCTGCACAAAGATTGTGCATCACCACCTGAAGGGATGCAGGGAGAAGCAGCAACCTGAATTTCAACTCAAAACACAACATGAACTTCTGCTAAAGTTCAGGCAACCTCTGCCCCCTAAAGCTGTCCTTGGGTTCACACCAGATTTGAAGCCAGCAGCAGTGGAGTTTGAGGGGAAAAGCTGACACTTCGGGTGCACTCGTGTGTGAACAGCTACAACTTTTTACTTCGTGGGGAAATCCATCAGCAGAATGTCCTGAGCACAGCCAGGGTGCCTTTGGGCAGTGTGTCCAACACAGAACAGGATTTTCCATGATTTATGTTGGGCAGTGTTTGCTGCTGCCTGGGCACAGAGGGGCTCCCACAGAAAGAGGGCACTGCCAGCCACCAGAACAACCTGCACCCTGTACGAGGGGGAGCTGGCAAAGAAAAGGAGTGGATGCTCAGGTTTGATGGATAATTAGTGCTGCAGGGTGAATCCTTCAATGCAGAAAAGTGGGGGCCATTGTTTGGATTCACATCTCTCTGTGAGCAACAAGTAGCAAAATAAACCTTTTCTTGTTATCACAGAATGGCTTGGGTTGGAGGGACCTTAAAGCTCCCCTTGTTTCAGCCCCTCTGCCATGGGCAGGGACACCTCCCACTGTCCCAGGTTGCTCCAGACCCCGTCCAGCCTGGCCTTGGACACATCCAGGGATGGGGCAGCCACAGGGTCTGGCAGAGGAGCAAATCTTGGGCGAGCAGGCAAACCTGAGCTTCACCAGAGACAGAGCAGGGCCCGGGTCTCTGCTGGCCCACACTGGGAAACTGCACACAGAGAGAGGAGGGGGAGGAAGGCAGGGAGCCAAGAGAGGGAGAGCTCAGGCTGAGTCCCCACCCTTGCTGCTCAAACCCTCCTGGTACCCCTCCTGCTGCCTCTCAAGTCCTTTTCTCAAAAATACCTTTTCTTCCTGCAGGCCTGCAGCTCTTGTATCATTCCAACAGCTCCCTCACAGCTCTTCAGCCCCCACAGCCAAACCAGCTCTGCATCACCCACTGTCAAATATCCCCTCCCTCCACTGCCCATCACCTTCTGCCCTTGTGAGGGCAAGATGAAGTTTCCTCTCCAGCTACAGACAAAGGGCCACACTCTGAGCAGTCTTGAGACTAAGAGGGAGCTGTGGAGCTGCGACAGAGGTGAGCAGAGGACACCAGAGGTGGGTCTTACCCAATGTGGGGATAAACCATGAGATGAAGAACAGTTTGAGCACCCCAGCTGCTGCACAGCCCTGGTGCCCAGCAAGACAAGACCAGTGCCATGTACAACCTCTGCTGCATCATTTCGGAGCAAGGCCAGGAGCAGGATCCAAACCACAGACCTCCATCAGTGCTCAGGGCACCACGTGAGATTCAGCAACACCCCCCATGGCCTCACAGCACAGCCAGCACAACGCCTGAGTACAGAGCCCAGGGCCACCAGTAACACCAGCTACTGGAGCAAACAGCTACTGGAACACCAGTAACACCAATTACTGGAGTAAACAGCTACTGGAACACCAGTAACACCAGTTACTGGAGCAAACAGCTACTGGAACACCAGTAACACCAGTTACTGGAGCAAACTGATGAGCAAAGGGGAGAGAGCCCTGGAGGAAAACCTGCACCTCAACAGGCCTGTCCAGTGGGCTGTCTCAAGGGCTGCAGAGGCACAAGAACAGGCTCCAGGAGCAGCCCTTGTGGATGGAAACACCGCCTGCAGCACTCGGCTCTGCTGCAGAGGGGAGCGGGGAGGGAAGGGTTTCCTGGTCCGTGGCCAACACTGCTGCTTGTGGAGGATATGCCTTCCCCAGGGTGTGTTTCAACAGAGAGCACGAGACACAATTTCAGAGCTCACTTTCCCTCTCCAC
>VZTH01017711.1:2573-117042 GCA_013397815.1 Aleadryas rufinucha | reverse complement strand
CTCACAGCACAGCCAGCACAACGCCTGAGTACAGAGCCCAGGGCCACCAGTAACACCAGCTACTGGAGCAAACAGCTACTGGAACACCAGTAACACCAATTACTGGAGTAAACAGCTACTGGAACACCAGTAACACCAGTTACTGGAGCAAACAGCTACTGGAACACCAGTAACACCAGTTACTGGAGCAAACTGATGAGCAAAGGGGAGAGAGCCCTGGAGGAAAACCTGCACCTCAACAGGCCTGTCCAGTGGGCTGTCTCAAGGGCTGCAGAGGCACAAGAACAGGCTCCAGGAGCAGCCCTTCTGGATGGAAACACCGCCTGCAGCACTCGGCTCTGCTGCAGAGGGGAGCGGGGAGGGAAGGGTTTCCTGGTCCGTGGCCAACACTGCTGCTTGTGGAGGATATGCCTTCCCCAGGGTGTGTTTCAACAGAGAGCACGAGACACAATTTCAGAGCTCACTTTCCCTCTCCACCTACCGGGACCTTCTCAGATTTTCTGGAAAAAAAACCCACCCCCAAAACAACCAACAGCTCACCAACCTCGGTGGTTTCCAACCAGGCTCCCTTCCCTGAGGAGCAGCTGTCAATACAGAGATCAACCAGGGCTTTTTGGGCAGCTGAAGTCAGGTTTGACCAGTTCCCCACTTGAATGGATCAAAGAATGCACGAGAGGGGAGAACTGGGAAATATTTTAGGTGCTGAAGCCCTCTTCATGGCCCAACAGCTTATCTGCTCTCAAGGTTGCCTGCTTTGCCTCTATCTTGATAAATCTGTGAACAACTAAACGCAAACCCTCCTGGTGAGCGTTCCGGGAGTGGCAGCTCCAGCCTTGTCACTCTATGGAGCCAAGAAAAGCCACAGGGAGAAGGAAAACAATTAAGCAAAACTGCTCAGTGTTTCAGGGCTGGGGAGGGAGAACTGGGGGAAATGGTGGGCCCATACAGGATCATCCTCATTTCCAGTGGGAGAGAGGGCAAAGTTTAAAGACTTCAGCAGAAAACAGCAGGGAAGGGATGACCAGGTTTGTGCTCCCTTCCATCTCCCCAGGGAACAGAGGAGATCAGACAGCTCTTGCTGATGAGAGGGGCAGAGAAGGGACACATCAGCTGGTGTTCAGCGGTGCTGTGGCTGTGAACATGGCCCTGGCAGTACCAGCATCCCTCTGGAAGATGTTCTGCCTGTGCCAGCCACACCTTCAGTGCCTGGGGAATGGACATTGCCAGCAGAGAACAAACCCCATGCTCTTGCTCTTACCCCACACCTCCCAGCAGAGACAGATCCAGTGGGAACAACTCGTGTCTCCAGCCTGATGTCCACCCACACCCCAGCCCCACATCTCAAATTAGCACCAGCCACTGCCCACAGCCTGAGGGAGCCCCATCCCAGCCCTGCGTGGGGGTGCTGACACACCCAAGGGTCAAATTCCCAGCTTTGTCACGACAAACCCCTCGCAGCTGCCGAGCAGCGGATCCTGAAGTGCCAAGGAAAAGCGGAAGGTATCCACCTCGTTTTCCATCTAGGAAGTGAGAGCACACGTGTTAAATGATTTACGCAAGGACACGGAGCGATTCGGTGCAAGAGCAGGAAGAGGACTCCAGCAGCCCCGCTTTAAAGTGCCACGAGATCATTCCCTCCTGCTGCTGCTTAAATCCTGACTCACCAGTAAATAAAAGCTGTGCCAAAAAGCAAATCTCTTCAGGAGAGGGGAACCCTGACGCTTTTAGGAGAGGGGCGCCCCTGTGCTTTTAGCACCGTAGTGATAAACACTGTCCATTTAATTGAATAAAACCCCTCTCTACAAGCACATAAATCAGAATTTACTGACCTCGGCTCTTAACCTTAGCAGTTATTTGCTTTTTACAGCCGGACACAACCGTTCAGAGGTGAAATTCAAGTGGACACCTAAACAGGGTGAAGGGACATCCCCGGGACAGGGGAGGAGCGATGCAGGTGTGGGCAGGGGGAGGCTGGAAGGAGGCTGGAGTAGGGATGGCGGGCAACCCTTGCAGCTCCCGGGGGCTGGGCAGGGAACGTGGCAGTGTCACCTCATCCTGCCACCCCCGAGGGGAGCCAGGGGCATCCACGGCCCCCAGAGCGCCGCACCGGCTCTTCCAGCGGCCGCGCATCCCTGTCCCGCACCGGCACCGTGTCCCACGAGCTGTCGGCCCCGCCTGGCCCGTGGCACATCCCTGGGGATGGGGATGAGTCAGCGGGAGTGACAGACTCGTGAGTCAAAGAGATGACGGCCAAAGCCTCCGGGGATGCTGACACATCCGCCCTTGGCCCGCTGGAACCCGGGGGCCGGGGCTGTGGGATCCAGCGGCTGAAGGGCAGGGTGACCCCAGAGGCTCAGCCCAGGGACCGCAGTCACCTCGGATGGGACCGATTTCCTAGAGACAGCCAGGTGGGTAGTGAAGCCAGCCAAGGTGTTTCTCACGCAGGGATCCTCCCCCCCATGAATGTGCTAGAAAAGCAGCAAGGGGTTTCTGGATGTTCTTTACAGGGTATAGGTTTGCAAAGGTCAGCTGAAGCAGCTAAAAAAGCCTCTTTGCTCTCCTTTGCACACGGTGTAGTCAAGGAAACAGGTCTCTGGACTGGAAAATGGGAGATCTGAGGCTGATGCCGTGTGCAGCCCCAGGCAATCGACTCTTTACGATCCACCTTGCAGAGAGACAACACAACATTTCTGTGGAAGTCGTCAGGACCTTGCTTCCAGCTACACTCACAGCAACCATCACCCAAACCCTCTGACCTGAGCTGGGGTCCCTGCAGTGCTGTCACAGCAACAGCAGTGACAGAGAGCCACACCAAACACCCAGGGCAGCACAGCACCGCCCTGGGCTGGGATGAGCCTCCCAAGCCTCGACTCTCCCCAGGTCAGGTGGGTACCAGCACCACAATGCTCTGTATTTCCAGCACCACGCAGATGAGAAGATCAGGAAAGTTCTTTGCTTACAGCCTGGGCAGAGCCAGGGACCAGCAGCCACGACAGCTCATGGGCCAGGCAGCACCAGGAGCTCCTGTGAAGGTGCAGGGGTACAGACCCTCACACAGGACCCTGCTGCTCCCCTGACCTCAAACTGGGGCTGCTCAAACCTAAAGTCCAAGCCAGCACCTCAGAGGCACCGAAACACAGGGAGTCCATGACTTGCTGCAGCTCACCCAAAGCCAGCAGTACAGGGACAAAACCCCAGACCCAGGTACCAAAACCAGCCTTGCCCACACCAATGTGTCTGCCCAACACAGCTGCTCCCAGCAGTCTTTTTTCCTTCCTTCTTTTTCTCCCAGGTAAAGCAGAAACTGTCCCTGAGCTCAAATCCTGGGTTCTAGTCCTGATGCAAGCTCCCCATCCTGCAGCTTCACACCACTCATCTCCCCAGGAGCTGCTTCTCAGCTTCATGGGTGTCCTCCAAAAGAAGCATCCCTGCCAGCTCAGGATTTTAACTCTCCATCTGTCCCCCTACACCACCCAGATGGACTCAAACCCATGATTGCCCCTGACAGAGGCTCTGGCTTCATGGGAGCTGCTTCAGCCAGTGTGGGTCACTCCATCCTGTGTGTGCTGGGCAGGTTTGGTGCTCCCTGGCACTGCCAGGGATCGGGGATGCAGAAAACACCCAGCAAACACCCAGCACCCACCAAGCACACACCCCTGCCCCCCAAACCCCCCATGTCAGCCTCTGCCCTCACCAGCAAGGCCTGTGACACCAAGGCCCCTCCGTCACCATGACTAAGACATGGAAGCACAAAACCCTGGAAAGAGAAAAGCATCTGAAACGAATAAAGAACCCACATCCTGCAGCCTTGGGAAGGAGAGGAGAAAGTGCTGCCTGCAGGCAGGCAGTGCCAGCTGGCAGGGGGTGGGCTGCCAGCAAGGGCGTGCTGCTGGCTCCACAGATGCTGGCCCAGCTTGGGAAGCTGTGCAGGGAGAACCCAGCTCTGGGGGAGTCAGGGAGAGTAATTTCAGAATATAAGGACCAAGTCCCTCATTAGCAGCCACTCCAGAGGGTGCCCACACCTCTGTGCCTTGACCCAATGGGATTCTGAAAAAAGTCAGACAACAAAAGCAGCAAATTATGAGAATTTGTCTGCTCCATTGTGCCAGAGACCAAACTTGGGTTGTCTTGATAATATGGTTTTATTTTCCAGACCAAGCAGGCAGCAGTGAAATGCAAACCCAGCATTATTTCCACAGCCTCAAGTTACATCAGAGTCAAAGCTGCAACCTGGAGATGCTGCAGAGCCAGAGCCAGGCTCCCCCTCAAACCCTGCATCCGAGCAATCACACTCATCCCCTGCCAAACTGGCTTCACTGGAAACCAGAATCTGCTTCAAGAACAACTGCTTTGGTTTATAAGGTACCTGGCAATGATGTAATCACAAAATTAATGCAGATCTGTTAATACAGCACTGACTTCACATGGGGAAAAAAAAAAATCTTTATTTTGATACTAGAAAGACATTTTTTACAGGGAGAACAATCAGTCACTGGAACAAGCTCCCCAGGGACATGGTAGAGTCCCCACTGCTAGAGGTTTTCAGGATGTAATTGAGCACCGTGCTAGATAATCTCATTTAGGCTCCCTTTCCCACAAAAGGCTGGGCCAGGTGATCTTTTGGCGTCCTTTCTGGCCTGGGCTGTCATTCCATGAAAAAATATACTCTTAGATTTATTGCGTGATTATTTGCTTGTAAAACTAATGCATTTTATTCACCTGTAAACCCCTGCCCATTCTCCCCCACAAGCCACAATCCAGAGCTGTTTATAATTCTCTAACAACACCCTTGGCATCAGCAACCCAAAACTCTGTTAAACCTCACACTGAAAGGGCTATTTCACTTCACCTGCACTCCAACAGCAGCTCCATCCTGCAGCACGGGCTCACAGTGGTCCTGTGGCAGGGAAGCAGCACCTGGGTACAGGGTAAATCAATTTAACCACAGCAGCCTGAAGGGCTGGAGGAAAAGGGGGGTTGTGGCCTGCTCAGCCATGGGGAAATTAAGTTTTCAGTGTTGGTTTAAGTTTTTCTCCCTTAGGAAGGGAGAAGCTTCCCTCGCAAACAGACACTGCTGGGAAGAAGCAATGGATAGAGTGTAAGAAATTCTTTTAAATGGATCAGGATCCATGGATATTGGTTAAGCACACACACATGAAGGATGCTGGCTCCATCAGCTGTTCAGAGCAGCCACCAAACACTCACAGCCCACATGGAACAGCTCCAGATCCCACTCACAACCCTGTTTTAGAGACTGCCCTTGCTGCAGGGTCAGAACAGCTCCGAGCTCCCAGCTGCAATTCTGCGACCCCTTCACCGACAGGGAGCTTCAGCACAGGGACCCCAGCACCAGATCCTCACCCAAAATCAAAGGGGAATGGCAGCACAAACACCTTTCCCCGAGGACTGACAGAACATCAGAGGCAGAACAAGGAATTTCCCCTACATTTTCTCAGGTACAGGACTGCTCCTAACGCGGGATTTGCTGCCCACGTGATGCCACGGAGCCCTGAGCCCAACACAGCACTCACAGCACGAGGCATCCACTGCTCTCTAACACATCCCTCTGTCCACGAGTTCCAGCTGCAAGTTGTGCATGGAAAAGCCAACAGGACACAGATATTGTGCTTCTGAGATCATTAAGGCAACACAAGACATGTGTTGACCCAGACATACTTCCCTAACTACGTACTCGCTTCTACTCAGCATTATGGTATGCTGGACCTTGGAAGAGCCCTGACTCGCATGAGAAATGTCCTCCCTCACCCCAGCAGCATGGGAATCGCTTTGCTGGGAGGCTCCGAGTCATCCAGCAAAGTAAAAATCCACAGAGGAGCTCCGGCCCCGGGGCTGGCCAAGCCCAGCAGAGCGGTTCAGAGGAGCGTTACCTGTGCTGTCAGGCCAGAGATGAGTTGTGCCCCACAGAGGGACCATATTTAATGGAGATGAGCAGAATTTCCAGCAGATTTAAGAGCAGACATCAGGAAATGGATAATGCTTCATACCTGGACACACCTCAGACAGCTGCGGGAACGCGTCTGCCAGCCAGGCAGGAGCCGGCAGCCGGAGCAGCACGGGGCTCTCTGCAGACACAGCGCCTGCAGGGGCAGCTCCAGAGCCCCAAAAAACCCAGACCCTTCCCTGAGAGGCCTTCTGTTCACTGAGCCAGGACCTGCAGCCACAACAGGCTGCTGCAGAACACGTAGGGTGAAAAACGCTCCAAGGAGAAACTCGGCTGACGAAAGGTGCAGGAGGTTTTTACAGGGCATCACTCACTGCAGCGAGAGCCAGGGGTCAGCACCAGGCAGGGACACGGGCAGAGGGACACTGACAGCACACAGAGGGCTGAGGACAGACGGGAAGGTGTCCCTGAGTGCCAGGGCTGGGTGAATGCAGTGGGATCTGACAGGAGGTGGAACCACGCAGGCTGTAAATGCACACTCTGCTGTCCCACGTGTGTGGGGTGCTGCAAGCCAGAGGAAAAAGGAAAATATCTGGCAAATAAGCTGCATGGCTGGGAGGAGACCACCACAAAGAGACATGTCCATGGCTTTTATCTGCCATGTCCTAGGAATGACAGGGACACCAAGGAAGCTGAGACAGGAAAGATAGCTGAAGTCATCAGAAGCACCCTCAACCCCTCTGCCCTGACACACACCTTTAGGAGATTAACTTTCATTTTTAAAAAATGAAGAAACAAGTACATCCTCTCACACCTCCAGCAATCACAAACAGCATCCCTACTTTCCTCTTTCTCAGTCCAGGCATGTGATGCTTCACAAGGTGGCTCTGAGGACAATGAAGATGCTCTGTCATGTCTGCACAACCCCTGCAAACCACACACTGCAAACAGGGGCTGTGTCCCTGCTGCTCAGGATGATGGATAAAACCGTGTCAAACTAAGAATATTACACACAAACAAACCCACAGTGGATGTAACTGAAAGATTCAGAGTGATCACCAACGGGTTAATGAACCCTTTATCTTCTTTCTGTGCACCTACAGCCCCCATGCCTGGCTCTGCCTAACACGTGCCACTCCCTGCAGTCAGGTGTTATGATCACGTACTCATCATCATCTGTTAACTCTTAAAATGAGTTTTCCCAGTGCAATCCAATCTCAAAGGTGACATGAATAATTTCAGTGGGACATCAGACCTCCTTTCACCCCACCACCCCAGTAACCAAACACTCGCTGCTCAGGGAGATGCAGACCCTTCCTTTTCTTTTAAGAGGAGGCAAGAGGCCCCGCGGCATTAACAATTAAGGCTTTGTAGAGAGATCCGAGCTACTCAAAGGGAGCAGCCGCTAGGGAAAGACAGGAGAGCCATCTCCAGGCCACTGCCACCAGCGCAACCTGGCACTGAGGGAGAAGGGGCAGACGTGAGGGACACAGCCCAGAGCACAGCTCCCAGCCCCAAAACCAGAGGAGAGGCATGCCTGGAAACAAATCCATGTAGAGTTAATGCTTCTCATGCTCTCATAGCTTTCAGAAACGTGTGAGAAACGAGTTAACTGGATTAGAAGAGACAAACAGGTTCTATGAGATCGTGTTTCTTCAGCCAGCACCCACAGGCACCACCTGAGACTGGCACCTTGTCACAGGGCAGGCAGCCCCTCGCTGCCCCACAGCTGGCAGCGGACCAGGCACAGACCCACAGCCTCCCCCCGCACCTTCCATGCCTTCTCCTGGAGCACAAGGTGTTTGTCACGCCCTGGGATGGGAGCCTGGGTCAGGGACACACAGCCTGAGCTCTCCTCGGGCAGAGGACACCCCAGGGGACATGCCCAGCCCAGCAGCTGTGGGAAAACAGACCTCAAAGAAGAGGCCAAGCCCAGTTCCCACCCGCCCTGGAGTGCCCTCGTCCCATCCAGCAGCCCCACACTCAGCTCAGGAGTCAGCTCTTCCCACCCACAGCCGAGGACTAATTAAAAGCATGTTTAGGGCCAGAGCAGTGACTGGGACATGGCCCCCAGCGTGGCACGGATCTGCTTTCATCCGAGTCATCTCTGTTAGTCACCAAAGCCAGGGCCCAGCCGTGCTGCTGGCTGTGACTGAGCTCTGCTCCCTGCTCCTCTCCTCCACCAGGGCAGCAGTGCCAGAGCCCACGGCCCTGGGGGACCCTCGGAGCACACCAGCAGGCACAGCCACTCCTGTGCTGGTCCCAGCAGGACCAGGGTGAGCCGAGCAGCTCCCCGTGCACCCATGCTGTGCCACGGATCTGGGAGTCAACAGCACAGCCTGGTGATATTAGAATCACAGAACCACTTAGGTTGGAAAAGGCTCCTAAAATCATCGATTCCAGCCATTAATTGTCACTTCTGTGCCCAGAATCTCTTCAAGAACAGTTTTGCCACACATGGTTTATCATTCCCTCCACTGCCTGTGCTGACCCTTTCAAGTAGGGATCTGTGGAGCAGATCAGAGACCAGTCTTTCAGGCCATATATTTCCCCATCCCACATTTCATGCCAGAGTCATGTATCATAAACACCACTGAGATGGTCTGCACCTTTCCAAGGTCCCGCATGGTGTTTGAGTGAGGGCAGAGCAGCTGTGTTCATCATCCTGGCAACCTCCTTGGGTGAAGACACACACCATGCTTTGTACACCCGGCCCAGGTCACCAGGCACAGCCACGTGCCCTCCCTGCATCCCAGCCCACGGCCCAGCCACATCTGAGCTGCCCATGGAAAGCCAGTTCCAGGTCAGTGAAACACTTATGCACTCAGACATCGTTCTGCAAATATTGCTCCTGCTCCAGGGCATTAGCAAGAGCTCCTGCATCTTTGCACAAAGACATTCACTCCTCTGGGGTCTCCCTGCCCGCGGGGTCCCTGGTGCTGCACGCCCCGGGAGCGGTGACAGCCAGCCCGGGCACCAGGGCTCTGTGCCCCTCGCACCACGTGCAGCCTGAGGGCTGAGAGAACCCCACCTTTCGTGCTCGTTCAGAACAAAAAACCCTGGGTCACATCACTAGGGAGTCCCCTTTCTCCCCAGTGACCCTTTGCAGAGCTGCCCAGCACCCCTGTGAGGAGGACCCAGCACTGCACCGAGGATGGGATCAAACCCCCCGTCACCCCCTTCTCTCCTGCGTGTCCCTGCCCAGTGGCACAGCCTCTCCAGCCCAAAGCCCCGGGCTGCTGAAACACCCACCAGGCTCTGAGTTACAAGCAGCTCTCAGGAATGCTTTGAAGTGGCCCAGACCAGAGGAGAAAGCACAGGCAAGAGAGATGGACAGAGGGACGAGAAGGTGCCACCCGCACTCTGAAGGGGCGGTGGGGAGTGGAGGATGCTCCCGCAGGTAAATCCTTATCCAGGGGCACCGGGTGCTCTCAGCACATCCCTGGATGGGGCACGGTGGGTCTGGATCAGGCCAGCCATGGGAGCAGCCTTCCCTGGCCACAGCTTCGCTCCACCCTGGCCGGAGCGCTTCCTCTCGTCCCTGTGGTTTCCCTCCCAGCGCCGATGCCCAGCGGCCGCCTGGGAACGCCCAGGACAAGGGCCTGGAGCCCGAGGAGGGTGAGCTGAGCTGTGCCATGGGGTGGGTGGGAGGAGGGACACCCATCGGAGCTGCCGGTTTGGGCACAGACATCCCTCCGTCAGTGTCCCTCTCTGCTCCTGCTCACCCTGCTCGTGCACACAGAGGGAGAGCCCGTGGGTGACACCACGCAGCCTGTCCCCTGTCCCCTGTCCCTGCCCCAGGAGCAAACAGCCCCCCGCGAGCAGCTCACGGCAGCACCACTCCCCAGCAGCCCCACAGACCTGGGAGCAGTTCTTGGAACCACTCAGACATGCACCACTGGGCGGGAATTGCGGGGAAACTGGGGAATTAAATGGAGTTATTCATTCCTCTGCCTCTCCCCCCCGGCACGGCCGGCAAGGTGAAACCCACGGCGCTGCTCCAGCATAAAGCAGGGAGCAGCCGCGGAACACGCAGGCAGCTCCTGCCCAGCCAGGCAGGATGGGAGGGCAAAAAACCCAGGGAAGATACTTGGCGAGCAGGAAAAGCTCCGCCACAACACACACACACGCACACACACACACACCCAGGAGCCAACCTTCAGAGCAGAACCGCGTCTCCATGCCAAGAGCTCGGCTGTTTTCCTCCCTCTCCCCGGCTCGCAGCTCTGAGCTAACAGGCTCAGCATTCATCCCCCCGCGCCGTGCGGCACATGGGAGCGGAGGGGGGAGAGAGGGACTCAAATGAAATCCAGACCTAGAAAGCAGTTTCTTTTTCCCCCCTGCTTCCCCCCTTCGCCCCCCGCCTCCTGCTGGAATCACCGTCTGTCTCTCTCTCTCTCGAGGGCTCAGGAGGATGGAAAAAAAAAAAAAAAGAGGGAGAAAGAAATGCAGAAGGGAAGCATTGCAAAAAAAAAAAAAAGGAAATAAATAAAGGAATCGGCTGAAATCCACCCGGAGCGGGGCTGTTCCTCTTCTCAAGGTACAGAAGCTGCTGGAAAGGTAGGAGGGCAGGGGCAGAATATAACATATTAAAAGATCAATAGCCTACCTGAAATCCGGTCCCTCTCCATTACTACGGGATATATTTAGCATCCGCGTGTCACGGCCGTCCCTTTTTTCGGTGGCGTCCCCTTCTTTCCCCCACTCTCCCTCCCTCCTTGCCTTGCCTCCTCCTCCTCCTCTTCCAAAAAAAGCTCTTTGTCTGGTCTAATTTCTTCAATCTGTTGCAATCATGAATGCATCCAAATTACCACATTTCCATGTGCTGATCATATGTTTGTGCTCCAAACTGAAGTAGCTTTGTCTCTTTGAAATGAAAAAGAAGGGTAAGAGAGAAAGAGAAAGGAGGAAGAAGAAAGGAAAAGGGGGTACATGACCCGAAAAATCCTGTAACTCCCTGAAATACTCCACCAGGCGCAGGAAAACTGGAAATCCCGAGTCCTCTGTAAAACAGTCTTAAAGCTACAGCGTGCGAGTGTCCAGGGGAACGCTCCAGCCTCCACAGCTCCCTCTTAATATCCACAAGGAGATGCTTAAGGAACTTGGCTCCTCACAATAACAGAGCGAACAACTCATCCAGCTTCTCAAATCTCTCCCCACTTCCCCAGCCTTATTTTCCTGCTATTTCCTCTATCCCCTCCTCCTTCCTTGGCTCCAGCATTTTAAAAGAGCGCAGATCCTGCACGCTCCCCCCTCTTCTGCCAGGTCTGAAGTTTCGATTCATGCATAAACTATTCGGCTGATGAAGGCTGACTTCATTCCAAGCACAGCATCACGGGCTGCTGCTGCTGCTGCTACCATTCCCCGGTCCTGTGCAGCCCCTCGGGGGCTTCCCCGCCGGCCCTGGCACCGCTTCTGCCTCCTCCCCACGGCAAGGCAGCCAGCAGCAGGATTTCTGAGGCTGCCAGAGGCGATAGTGAAAGTCTCTGCCCCGGGCAGGAGCTCTCGGTGTTCTCCCCGGTGCCGCGGCGGGGTTGAGGTGGGATTTGAGAGCAGTTTTCCGTCCCTGTGGTGCCCGGGCAGGGCACGGGGGAGCAGAGGGAGAGGAGCAGCCCTGCAGAGGCTGGTGCCCGGTGCTCCTCTGCCCGGCGGGATGGAGGGATGGATGTGTGGCTGCAGAGATGGGCTGGCCCGCACGGAAACTTCCACTTGGCCGCCGGCCCGGGCAGGCAGCGGGGACACGGCGTTAGCACCTCCAGCAAGGGCTGCCCGCTGCCCAAACACCCTGCACGGCCCTCCCGAGCCATCCGACACTGATTCCTATTGATAATCACCCAGCCACATGCAAGGGCACCGCCTCCATCCCCAGAGCCCGCAAAGAAACCACTCAACCCCCATCCCAAGGCAATGCTGGGAGCCAAGGCCCAGCTGTTCCACAGGCCAGGTGTGCTGACAGGACCCTTGTGTGATCAGCATGGCCCACGTGACATTTTTTGCCCCCAAAAAGCTCACAAGTTCACATGGAAAAGCCCACGTGTGATGGCTGTGACACAGCCTGGCACTGCTCCCATGCCATGGGCAGAAGGATAGGTTGGTGCCCAGCTGGATGAATAAACGTCCAGGGAAAGACTCCAGGCATTACAGGCTCTGCTGAAACCTGTACAGAACCTTTGGACAGCCTGGGCCTGCATTATTGCTTTTCAATATTGAGGGTTTGTCCCGTTCAGCAGCTGATGCGGTATCAGCATCCCCAAATCTGAGGGAGGAACACAGCCAGCACCCAGCTGTGGGGTCAGCAGCAGCAGCAACCCCTGCACATCCCAGCAGGCAGCAGGGAGCCGGTGGCAGGCAGCCCCAAGACAGCCCAGTCCTTCGGGAAGTTTCTCTCTAATGTTTCTCTCTCTCCCCCAGAGTGTTATTCCCTGGGCAGAGAAGCTGAGATTCCTTCCCAAATTCCTGCTCATTCACTGTTTGCTAGCAAAGCTCTGCCTGCTCCTGCTGCCAGGGCCCAAGGCACTGGAGGGGACAATAAGCAATGTTTTCCCACTGACAGGCTCAAACCACGTTTCCTGCCCAAGACCTCAAAGGTGCTGAACACAAAGCAAGGACATGGGGGAGCTGCACAGCCCCACGGAGCACAAACCCCCCTGCACTGCCTCCACCGAGCAGCCTCAGAGCCAAGCTCCTGACGCTGGAGAGGAAGGGAAAAACCCCGGGGAAGTGAGGAGAAAGGAAGAAGGTGAATGGAAAGGAAGAAGGGATGGGGGCAGCACGAGTTTTAGCCTCCAGACTTTAACCCATCAAGAGCCAGGTGGTTAGGAAGGATAAAGTCAAGGCGCCGTTCCTTGCAGGGCACATCACCAGGAGGCACTCGGGGAAGTGAATCCAAACTGTGGTTAATGCCATTGAACTTGAAATGCATAAAAACCTCCAGGTAGCTGCTTTCATTCAGGCCTGAAGCACTCATGCAAATTTTAATGGATTCAGGTTAAAGGTGCAGCTGTGTCTCTGAAGCAGTGCTCACAAAGCACTATCAGGCAAATAACGGGGTGCCTGTGATTGAGAGAGGGGTACCCCGTGCTGGTGATGTCAGAATCGGGGTTTGCTCCCTCCAGAGGTGTGGTTCCAGTGATCCTCATGTTCCAGGGCTGGAAAAATGTTCCCCATTTCTCTTAGTTTTTGAGAAGCTCCTCTTATGCCTGTTCAAATGGGTGGTCAGTGGTCTGTGCATTGTACAAGTTTATTATAAAGACAATATACATTCCATTTTCTAGCAGTACTGCTAAAGGGTGGGGGGAAGGCAAGCACACCCAGATTTTAGGAAGAGGCCACAGAACTCTCTCCCCTGGCCAGGGCTGCCTTCTTGGGGTTCAAACCCCCCAGGGCTAACTTTTAGGAAAGCCACGAGGAGAGGGAAGAGGCAGGAGCAACTCTAAGGGAACCACTACTATCTGCTGTAAAAACACCCCCAATTTCCATTTGCAAACAATGATGTGACACAAAGCAGGAGCCCTGCTGTGCTGCCACCCGTGCTCACGGGGCTGGCACAGGGTGCACACGCTTTCCCTCGCAGGTTTGGACACGGGCAGCCAGCAGGAAGCACTGCCAGGTGCAGAGAAAGCAAGGAAGGAAATCACAAAAAGAAAGTCAACCGAGCCCTGCTCCAGGCTCAGCTCGAGCCCTCTCTCTCACACACCTCTGTGAGGCTCTCCCAGCAGTGCCCAGCCCCTCTCCAAGCCAGAGCCTGCTCTTTGTGCAGGAACACAGAGATAAGCAGGGACTGTGGCCGTGGCACAGAGCCCACGGCAGCAGCAGGCAGCCAGGAGGGGGTTTAGGGCTACTGACATTGTCACCAGCCACAGCAGCCTGGCTGACACCTGCAGGTATCCAGGTGTTATTTGCCATTCCTTGCCTGCCTCTCCAGTTTTATGCTGGGATTATGTTCCTGGGGCATTTCATCTGACAGAAGAGCTGTTTTCTTTCCTGCCTAGTCCAGGGCAGTCCCTCAGTCACAGCTGACCACTTCCACCAGGGTTTTAGCACATCAGCCAGGTATCACCTCACAGCCCCAGCCCTGAGCTGGAGAGGATGAATGCTGCGAGTCCAGTCAGGGGTCAGAGGTTCAGGCTGCACTGCCAAAGGTGCAGGAAGCAGCCAAAGACCTCCAGGGCCTGGAGAGGCAGGAAAAATGGGGATTCAGCTGGTTCTTTCACAAGCTATCTCAGCTGTCTGCAGCACTGGATATCTGGGAGGAGAGCACAGAGGGGGGACAGTGTGGCAGAGCAGAACACTCCTAAATCAAATTATGTTTAGGGAAGCATTTTCACATGAGGAAATGCAGGTCCAAACTCAATCAAGTGTTACTCCATTACACTCCCTCTATGCCTTTTACCCCCAGGCCGGACCCAGCCAGCAATGAGAGTATCTGAGCCTCCACAGACTGTTTGCTCCAAGAACCTTTATTTTACATTTATATGAGCATTGACGATGGGGAAGAAAGAAAACGTTGGCTAAAACGGTTCTTTTCATTTGGAAAAAAATTAAAACCAAACCAAGGAGATCCTCCTCTTTCCAAGGGAGGTACTCTCACTCGCGATGCTGCTGCCCTGCTCTTTGCCAGGTATTTCTTTGCCTCCATCCCCCTCTCCCAGCTGGGCAGACAAGGAGCTGCCCTGCCCTGGGCTGCAGCTCTCAGCTGCTCCACATGTGCTGCCAATCTCTATTTTGCCACTCCCTGGCTATTTCTTATGAAAACCTGTGTTTGTTCAACACAGGGGAACACAAATCACTCAGATCCTCCTGAGTTACTACCTTTCCTAAGCCAGAGCCATCACCCAGGACACAAAGCTCATCACCACGCAGAGCTGGGGTGGCAGTGGCAGCAGAGGGTGGCAGTGGCAGCAGGGGATGGCAGCGGCAGCAGCAGCACATGGCCCCTCCTGCCCCAGTCCCACACAGCCCCCTGAGATGGTGCCCACAGAGTTCCCCGTGGAGGGACTTTTCTTTAAGGACAGTCCCTGTTTGAACTCTCTTCCATGCTGGCTCTCAACCTCTCTGCCTGAAAGCCTCGAACTGCTGGAAGCCCCTTGCTCCTCCCTGGGCTCTCTGCTCACTCTTTAACACTCCTGTGCTGAAGAATTAACAGCAGCTGGCAGGGCAGAGCGAGAGGCGAGGCAGGACTGGACACTCCTCACCCTCCTGGGAGAGCACAGGCAGTTTCAGATAAATATTAACTCTTCCACAATCCTCCATTGATGTTTTCCTTCCTGGACTCCTCCCTCCCATTAGTCTTGCCCTCTTGATCCTCCTTGAGAGCCCCAAACAGGGGGGTTACTCCATACCTGAAGGTCTGTGGTCATTCCCTGCTGGGGAAGGCAGAGCTCCATGGGGCACTGCTGAATTTGCTCCTCTGCTCAGCCCTGGTGAGGTCCCATCTGGGTCACTGTGCCCAGCTCTGGGGTCCCCAACATCAGAAGGGCATGGACTTGCTGGAGTGAGTCCAGAGGAAAGCATGAAGAGACCACGAGGGCTGGAGCCCCTCTGCTCTGGAGCCAGGCTGGGAGAGCTGGGGGTGTTCTCCTGGAGAGGAGAAGGCTCCAGGGGGACCTCAGAGCCCCTTCCAGGGCCTAAAGGGGATCCAGGAGAGCTGGATGGGGACTTGGGACAGAGTCTGGAGTGACAGGACAAGGGGAATAGCTTCACATGGACAGAGGGCAGGTTTAGTTTGGGTATCAGGAAGAAATTCATCCCTGTGAGGGTGGTGAGGCCCTGGCACAGATTGCCCAGAGAAGATTTGGCTGTCCCATCCCTGGAGGCACTCAAGGCAGGGTTAAGTGGGGTTCAAGGCCAGGCTGGATGTGGCTCTGAGCAGTCTGGTGCAGCTGAAAAGCTGCACAATTTCTGGGCACTTCACACCCAGGCAGCACAGGAGTGTGGGGTGCCACACACTGTTTCTGTGCACTGAAGCAGCTCCTTGGCACGGAGGGGAGACCTCACCAGGGGTAAAACCTGCTGAGATGTTTGTTCTACCTTCTTTAGGTGCATCCCTGACACATGGATTTTCAAAGTGTTTCTGTTGGGAAAGCCCCAGGAAGGGGCTCTCCCTGAAGGATTTCACTGTGTTACTGCACTGCAGCACACAGAGATGCTGCCTTGGGGGGATACAGCAAGGGCACAACCATCACATTCCTTTACCTTAAGTCCCCATTGCCGTAGAAGGAATGATCCACTGAAGGGAAGAAAATACTCCAAACCTGGGCAGCAGACCCTGTTTTCATTTAGCAGCAGAATCATCCAGGCCTGGACTCTTCTGAGCATCATAAAACACTTTTGACCAGAAATCAAACTACAGAAAAATTTAAACCAAGGAGGATTGCTGCACTGAGTTGGTCCATCAGGAATGTCTCTTGTTCCTGGTGCTTTTCTTAAAGCTCATTTACTGCTTTCATGGCTATCAACATTTTGGCAGAGAGACTTCACACTCTGCAGGTCATCCCAGAACATCCACAGAGCTTCACCCACTGAACTCACTGCAGAGTTGCCTTCCGAGCAAGCCACCCCTGTGACAAAGGGCAGTGCCTCCTGCAGTCCTGCTCACCAGATCAATACAGCCAGGACTAAACCTGTGCCCTCTGCCCAAGGCACAGTTTGGGGGCTGGTAAGCACCAGCCAGCTCTGGAGGCCCAGAGGAGGCTGTGGTGGGCAGCCAGGGCTCTGGAATTGGCCTCTGCCCTCGGGATGAGGGACACCAGGCTTTGAGGGCAAGAGGGAAAGCTGAGCAGCCACGAGCTGGCCTGCCAACGTGGCCCAAGAGCAATTTGCAAACTGGCATCTCAACAGCAAAAAGGTGAAGAAAATAAACACCAGGGAGAGACTCGTGGAGTCAGCTGAGACAAATGTGGGCACACAGAGCTGCTGAGGCAGCCAGCACTCCCGAGCTGGCACACACAGACCAGGGCAGCACACACCAGCCCTCCCTCCTCCTCCCATCCATTTTGCCCCTGTTCCTCGGCGAGCAGGGAGTCCCCCTTGCCAGGTGCTGCACTCACACACTGCCACAGCTGTCCCACCCCTCCAGGGCCCACGGACACCTCAGCTGGAAGCGTGTCCTGTCGCTGCCACCAGCCCCAGCAGGGTCCCCTGCTCTGCCCCATCAGCACAGGCACCTCGAGTCAGCCACGTCCCAGCACAGCTGTGCCCTCTCAGGGCATGGCTGGGGCTGGCAGAGGTGACAATGAGCATCTCTCTCTCTCAGCACTGTTTTACTCTGGAGAACTCAGGATGTTTTCCTCCAGCCTTCAATAGGGGAGAAGACAAACCAAAGAGATAAACCCACGCTCCACTGCCATTCCTGTCCCCTCTCTGCTGCACCTGATGCCAGGCTCTACTGAAAGGGCTCTCAAGACTTCCTCCAAAGATGTCTGGTGCTGAGGTGAGAAATAACCTTGCTCAAGGACTGCTGTCTTGTCCTGGAGGAGCCACGCTGCACTTCCACATTTCCTTTCCTCGGGGGAACCCTGCAGACCCATCAACAAATCCGTGTCACGCTCCATTGCAGAAAATTGTTATCTTAAAACACAGTCAGCAGCTCAAGCCCCCAAACATTACAGAGCATTAAAGCCCTGCTCATCCCTGAACCACTGATTTTTGTTTTACTGTCTCTGGTCTCCTCACAGCAGAGCACACAGAGCCAGGTGCTGTGGGGAAGGCATCGAGATTTACCTCCTCACCTCCGGTGTTCAGGAGCCTTTGGGGGCTCAGTGAGATTATACACGAGGCTGGAGATGAATCAGAGGCGCTGCAAGGGAGCAGGACGAGCAGCCAGCGCTCAGCACATCCCCTCAGCAGCACACAGCCCAGGGCACCCAGCACCATCCCGGAATTTCGCAGCTCCCCCGCTCCCTGTGAGTAACACACAGCTCTGCTGGGAGCACGTGGGAGCCCCGCAGGACTCTGCCAGGCAGCTCAGAGTCCACGTGCCAGCATTACACAAGTGCCCTGCGTGTGTCCGTGCAGGCACCAGGCACCTGAGCTGGGAGCAGCCTTACTGCTTTAACTTCTTGTTGCCCGGAGCTGGGATCACCTGCAGGGCTGTGCCTGCAGAAGGGGCTCTCCAGGCTGCCTGGGGACCAAGCTGCTCCCTCTGCTGCTCTGCCCTGGCGAGGAGAAAGGCCGTGTGTGATGCAGGGGACACGTGTCAAGCCAAGGTTTGTCCCCAGGGAGCGGGTGGTGCATGGGGGCACTTTGGCAGGAGAGCTGCACAGCTGGGGTGACCAGTTTGGTGCTTGGGACAAAGGGGAATAGAGGCTGCCCGAAGAAATTCATATGACCTCATCTAAGGACACATCCAGAGCGATGAGGCTGCAACCACAGGCTCCAGTTAACCCCTGAGCTGCTCCACCGCAGTGAAAGGCACGTCTGTGCTACCAACACAGAATCACAGTGTAATTAGGGTTGGAAAAGAACTCCAAGGGTTCATCAAGTCCAACCCTTAGCCCAGCACCGCCGTGTTCACCACCAAACCGTGTCCTCAAGCGCCACACCCACACGACTTTTGAACACTTCAGGGATGGTGATCCCACCCTTCCTTGGGCAGCCTGTTCCAATGCCTGACCACCCTTCCAGTGAATAAATTTTTCCTAATGTTCAATCTGAACCACCCTTGGTGCAGCTTGAGGACGTTTCACCACTCACCAGAGAGATGCTGACATCACACTGCTTGCTGTGCATCCCCCCAGCTTCCAGCTGGACCCCAAGAGCTGCACTCCCAGCCTGGACCCCAGGATGCCAGCGGGAAGCTGCAGACAGATGCAGGACAAGGGCTGCACCCTGGTTTACAGGAGCTTCCCAAGCTCGGTTGGCTCAGAGGCCACGCTGACACGTGGAGGGCTGTGCTGCGAGTGGCAGTGCCCACGTCTGAGCTGCAGATGTGTGACAGCTCTGACAGCTGTCCCCCGAGGAAAAACCCCTCACACACCTAATGGTTTTCATAGCACTGTGAACTCGCTTATGTAACAGCCATCATGCACGCTCCAGCGGGGAGCCCCCGGCTCCTGACATTCCTTTTGTTTATCTCCACTGCTCTGGTTAACCCACAGCCTCACAGAAACCACTTTCTAGACCTGTCCTCCTACAGACTCCAGGCACAAAGAGAGGAGCTGCTCCTCAGGGCAAGGTACTAAGTCAAGAGGCGGAAACATCAAGTTGTGTTGTCATACCTACCATGAATTTGGAGCATCCCAAATTAGGGAACCCTGCTGAAATCCTGCTGTCCCTGTTAAAGCGATGATGCCAATTTAAACTCTCCCCACAGCTACGTGTGCTCAGCTCTGCCACCCCCCTGGCCTCACATCTCTCCACTTCAGTGCCCATGGGGATGGATCCCCAGACTCACAGGCAGTGCTCAAGGCACAGCTTTCAGGTTCTCTGCTGCTCTGTTTTCCCCAGCTATGAAATAGGAACATCCATAACTATTAGAGGGGAAATGCAAGGCTTGATCAGGGAAAAACCAAATATGATGAGAATTATCCGTGCCCGTCTTGTTCAAATTTTCATTTAAGGCAATAATATTTTTATTTTTATTAATCCCAGGTACCAGAGACCTCCTGGGTGCCCTGGACAGCGTGGCAGTGCAGTGACAATGGGGTCAGCAGGATTGTAGAGCTCGTGCCCTGAGCAGAATCTCACAGGCTCAAACCACAACCAGCACCTTTGAACCACCTCACTCATCCTGCATCTCCATCTCCCTCCTCCACCGTCTCCAACCCACTGTGACTTCTGGCCCATCTACCACCATCAACATAATGGGTGAACAAGGGGCTTGAGCTGGTGCAAACAACATCTGGATGGGAGTTCCCCCACCTTCTACCCAAGAGCAGCATTCCGACAGCACGAGACAAGCTGTCCCAGCAAAGGTCCCACTGAGTGCCCCTTCCTAGCACAACCCAGAGAGCTGGCCTGGACTTCCTGCCTCTCCAAATTATGCCCTGCGCTTCCAAAAAGCGCCGAGACAAGTTGTGGCTGATCCTCAGCCAGCTGCTGACGAGGCAGAAGTGGGGCCGCTGTGCTCTCGCTTTTTGGATGGAAAAGCCCTGCCTGCCCCGGCCCTGGCAGGCTGCCCCTGCTCCAGGCAGCCTTACAGCCACACAAAGGCTGAAACAGGAAAGCTGAGGCACCTGCTCCCCTCCCACCCCTTTGGGACCTCTGGTGAACAAAGCACCTGAGCCACAAATAGCACTGGGCCAGAGCAGCGCTGCTGGAACGCAGCTGGAAGGCATCGGCCCCCCTCATTCACAGACACAGAAAAAATATGCTGTTTTAGCTAAATCAGTAAACTCTGCCTTCTCATGGACCCTCTCCTTGTGCTACCCTTGCCAGGGAAGTTCCTTCCTCTTTAGCAAAAGCTGAGTTGTAGGCTGGAAACAAATCAAAGCTCAGAGCACAGCTGGCTGCCCGAGAGGAACACGATCCCGGTTCCTTCCACTCCAGCTGCTCTGGGCTGTTTTCTGGCTGAGCTGTGAACACACCACTGCTCCACATGGCAAATGTCAGCAAATATTTCTCTCCTTCACATTCATCAGGTACAGTTGTAGGGAAATGAAGTGGGAGTAACCTCCCTGACACGCTGTTCCTAGCTTGTGCAGCCGACACGCTGGAGGCGTGGGACACCATCCAGAGGGACCTGGAGAGATGGGCCCAGGTGGCCCTCAGGAAGTTCAGCAGGGCCAAGGGCAGTGTCCTGTACCTGGGTCAGGGCAATGCCAAGCACAGGCTGGGCAGAGAAGGGACCAAGACTATTCCTGGGGAGAACTGGGGGTTCTGGCCCAAAAAGCCAAACGTGTCCTGGGCTGCAGTGCCAGAACTGTGAGCAGCAGGTCGAGGGAGGGGATTCTGCCCCTCTATTGCACTCTCCTGAGACCTCCCCTGCAGAGCTGCCTCCAGCTCTGGGGACATCAACACAAGAAGGATGTGAAGTGCAGGAGTGAGCCCAGAGGAGGCCACGGAGATGCTCTGAGGGCTGGAGCCAGGCTGGGAGAGCTGGGGGTGTTCACCTGGAGAAGAGAAGGCTCCAGGGAGAGCTGAGAGCCCCTTCCAGGGCCTAAACGGGTTCCAGGAGAGCTGGATGGGGACTTGAGTCCCACCCCAGGGGCTTACCTGGGACTACACAGCAGGTTAGTCCAAAACCAACTCCACAGCCCCAAAGCCCTGGAATTGCTGCTCTGTTGGATGCCCGTGCCACACAACCACTTCCAGAGAGACAAGAAAATCTGAGTCACAGAATGAAGTACCCAAAAGAGGTCAGCATCAGTTCTGCAGGTTCCTACCCTCACTGCACAGCCTAAGGCAACACCTGGAGCCTGCCCCTGGAGCTCTCTGGATCCCAGGAGCTGGTGGCTGTGGAAATGAACGTCACCCCTTGCTTTGTTTAGGGTGGCAAAGAGCCCAAAGCAACCGAGCCCCTTCTGCAATGCTCCACTTGCAACCACTGCTCAGTCATCCCAGCCCCAATTTATCTTTTACAGGAATAAAAGCTTCTGGGTGCAAGGCCAGATGTGCAGAGGGGAAAACTTGGACCTGAAACAAGGGGAAATTGAGCTGCAGTTATATGGAGTCATAAATATTTACTGCAATGTAAACTGAAGGACTGAACTGCTCATTTGATTTTTTTTAACTTGAAAAAAAAAAATTAAAATTTACAAAGTCTCTCACCAGAAAAGTAGAAAAGTATATAATTAGAGTCTAAGGAAAACAAGCTTGAACAAATGTGCTGCGTCTGTCAGAGTGGATTCCCTACACCCCAGCTCCCTCTGGAGCTGTACCAATCCCCCTTCTGTCCTCGGACGTCTGTACATGAGAACAGGCGGTGCCAGGGCTGAGGCAGCAGCTTTGTTTGTGCATATGCACAAGATAAACACACACTTCAGTTCAAAACTACCAGCTCTGCGCTGGTGGCCGAGTTTTGAAGCATCAGCTTTAAAATGCAGCTCAGTTCTTCTGGCCTCTTGCTGCTGTGAAGCTTTACCCCTCACACCGCACTGAGATTCCCCAATAATTACCACTCAATGCATTTTTGCTGCCACTTGGCATCAGTTTGGGGTGCAGCAGCCTACTCTGACCATACTTCCATCCTCCCAGTGATGGTGGTGATGGTGCAAGGCCGTGGAGCTCCAGGTGCCAGCAGCAGGGCAGTGTCACAGCGTGCCAGTCCCTGTCACCCTCATCTGTGCCACAAATCCCTGTCCCTGTGCTGGTCAGCAGTGCCAGCGAGGGCCAGGCAGGGGTGTCCCAGCTCCCAGGGCGTTCCAGTGCACGTCCAACCAGACATCCATGGCTAATCCCCATCCCACACGTGCTGGGGGCTGCATCCAGCACAGTGCTCAAGTCACTGCTCCAGGAAGGCATCCCCAGGGTGGCTTTCTGCTGCCACCCACGCCGAGGGAAAAGCTGAAACCCACTGTTTTGATAAGTACATCTGGGAGCTCAGGCAGGATATGAGGGCTGAGAAGATGAATTGAAACAGCAAATCGAGCCTGGAGGGAGCAACTGAGTGACAGAGAGACTGAGGGGACGGGAGAGGATAAAACCTGAACTGAGTGTGGCCAGAGCAGGGTGCTGGGGAGGTGAGTGGGGTTTGGGGGGGACAGGCAGCAGAGACAATGAGCAGCAGAGAAAATGAGGCAGCAATGACGAGGGGAGGTCATCCAGGTTGGAACCAGGTGATCTTTAACCCAACCCAAACCATTCTGGGGTTCTGTGACCTCGGGGAAGGAAACAAGAAGGAAGATTTCAGTGGTGACAAAGCCCCTGCTAACGAGGAGTAATGTCTGGGATGTACAAGGCACCCTGACATGGAGACATGAGGCTTCCCACAGGGGTTTGAACCAGAGCACCACAGGGCTCATCAGAGGGGCTAACACAGCCAGCAAAAGGGGCTACCAGGAGGAAATGCCCAGAGTTGGGCTGCCTCAGCTTCCCTTGGAGTATTTTAGGTGAGAACAGTGACACTTTTTGCTTGCAGACAACCACCAGGGACAGTCCCTGGGCAGCCCCAGCACGTGTCACACACAGACAAACAGAGCACACGGCCTCAGGTGCTCACAAGCACTGGGAACCCTGCTACTGCTTTCCTGAGGCTGGGAAACACCTTTTGCAAGGAAAACAAACCCTCCCACCTGCTTCCTTCTGAATCTGAAGCAGCTCCCAAAACATTAAGCTGCAATTAGGGCTGTAAATTTAGCCACAAGCACTTATAATCCATAAATCTGCACATCCAATAAAAAATAATAGCTAAGGAGAGTCCGAAAGAGTTACTAATGACTAAAGCTGGATTTCAACCACAAGCCACTCCTGCTTCCTGTTGCCCTGTGTTAGACCCCTTGAATTGGGTTGGGGCTTGCTAATTATTGTCTCTGGGCCCATTATACGGTAAAGAATATTTTATATTCTCTCTCTTTTCATGTTTTTTTGGGGCTTTTAAAAAGCACATATATACCCTGCTCTCTTTTTTCCACGTGCTGCTTTTTCTCCAGCTCTGCATTTATCAGCAGCAAGCTCTGCCTTTCAAACCATGGCAGAACACATGATTTCTGAGTGTCACCTCCTGCATTCCTCCTATTTTTCCATTTTTTTTTTAACTGGATGAGGAGGTTTCAAAGAGAGAAATTCCCACACTTACTGGGACTCGTCTGGTCGCTGAGCCTCCGAAGTCTCCCGCTGGAGGTCCGGGTGATTCCTAAAGCAAGAAGAAGGTTTGAATTAGGAGTCCATGTGAATATGGGGTGTGGGGTTACCTCCCTGCTATCACTCCACACCTGGCAAGGCACAGTTCTGTCGGGAATCTGCTCTGTACAATCATCTCTGGGATCCAAGGAGAGTCACGCGTTATTTTAACCAAAAAACACCTGAGGAGAGACCTCCACCTTCCCCTGAAGATGTCAAACGTTATTATTCAAACAGACCGAACCCACAAATGTATTTAGGGTTTCCAGAAACACCAGAGGGAACTTTAGAAATCATTATATGGGACAGTCACGTTCACCTCTCGCTCCAGGGTATTTTATCTTAGAGAGAAGTGCAGCACTTCCCAAGAGAGACATCCCTGCTGGGAGAGGAGAGCACAGGAATTTAGGGACTTGCATGAGTCCTGCACTTACAGAGACTCCTCTCTGGGTGGATTGCACCCACATCTTGGGAACACATTGTGAGGGAACCCTGCTGTGGGGTCAGAGCAGCTGGAACAGGGGAAGCACCTCTGCTCCCATACCCATTTCAGAGCCCTCAGGTGCCCCCCAGACTCCGGCAAGCCAGTGGCACCCACTGACTACAACAACATTTCTAATCCATCAGCAACTTGTTTAATTTCTCTGCCATCCCAGCTACATATTTGTAAAATGATGATTGCCACTGCACTCGCTTCCCAGGAAGCTGAGAAATGCAGCAGGAACCTGAATTCCCCTTAAAAATTCCCCCTTTAACTTATTTAGTTAAAACATAACCACATGAAACTGTACATGGATTTGTGCCTCAGTTTCTGGGTTTTTACCTCAATGAAAGTGGCCACAATAAATGCAGTGAAACACCCCAGGTGGGATGCTGCATCCTGGAATCCCCCCAAATGTTATTGTGCCCTGGTATGGACATTCCCAGAAGGTTGGGTAGCTCCTCAGGCTTTGGTGGGTCCTGCTGGAGGAGCAGGATGGTGTCCAGGACGGACACCAGCTCCAGGACAGTGTCCATCATCTCAGGCACCAGAAGCTGGAGCTGCCAGGCCACGGAAGCTCCTCAGCTCATTACAAACCCTGCCTCAGCACACTAAAGCCTTGGGTCAGGATTTCTACCTGCAAACAGGTAAGAAACCCCAAATCCTGGGGGATTTGGGGGTGGGTAAGAAACCCCCAGGATTTGGGGGTGGTGATGCTGTTCAATTATATCATTTTAATTTTCTTCTCACTGTCTACCAGATCTGTTGGACAAGATGCAAAGGGATTAAAACAGCACCAATTTAAGACACAGAACAGCCCTAAATTGTGATTTGTAATGAAGTCACAACTTTACAAACCTTATCAGCGAAAAGAGTACATTGTACAAGGAAAAAAAAATATTTAAAAAGAAATAGATATATATAGAAAAAAGGCAGGAAACCTTTCATATCAGTGAGGCCTGGGATAGAAGGAGGGAAGGGAAGAGAGCTGCCTGGCAGCTGGACATGGAAAAAGCGTCTCATGCTCAGAACCCTCTGCTTGTGTATATATATATTTTTATATATCTATATATGCACATGTGTTTGCTCTCTCCCTTTCCTTTTCTAACATAAAAAGCCTCTGTGCCTACAACGTGATGTGGCTGAACCACAGGGCTGGTCCTGGGAAAGGGTGACACAGGGAGAACCCATGGGCAGCACCACCCAGAGCCGTCCCCCCGCTCGGCTCTGCCCCCAGAGAGCCAAAAATAGAGCCAGGACCGTCCAGCCCCACACAGGAACACCCAGTCTGTCTGCTCGAGAGCTTTACCTGCATTGCAACAGGGCAGAGTGGTGCTCCACCCATTGCCCAGCCTCACTTTCCATCACTGGCAGCAGGACAAGGGCTGAAGCTTCTGGGAACTGGTGCATTATAACCAGCATTTCAAATTTTAAACATATTTCTGCTATTAAACCCAGTCCCTGAATCTTCTTCTTAATTATTTTCTCCTCTCTAAATGTCTACTGCTTCTTTGGGCGCTAGCAAGGATGAAAAGCCACATTTCCCCAGCTGAACAGATTTTTAAACAGCACTTCTCGAGCCAGGCTGCAAGAGCAGTCACATCCCAGCTCTGCTCTGGGCAGAGAGACACCACCTCCGTGTTCCCTGCGTGCAGGCAAGGTGCAGTGCTGAAATGCAGCTCCTGGAACTGCTCAAAAACCAGGGAAAATCACCCCTTATGGGTGGCAGGCTGAGGAATGCAGATGTGCAGCCATGCTGAGCTGGTTAAAGCAGCCTTTCATGTTCAAAGCCTTCATTCAGTCTGCGGCGAGGCAGGACGGAAGCTGAACGAGGAGCTCGCAAGCTTGGACAGGATTCCACATAGGAAATAGGCTTTATTCCCTCCAGTGGAAAAACACACACAGGACTTGGAGCACCCAGCACAGCCACCCGAGCATCCATGCCCTGGCTGAGCCTGTGGCTTTCCTGCAAACCTTTCCGAGGATTTGTTTACGTGCCCTGTCTGCCAGGTTTTCTCCGGGGAGCTGGAATAACCATTCACACCCTTTTTTTTTCGAAGGGGTGGACAAGCTGAGTTGATTTGCTCTGCGTTGGAGGCAGCACTAGGAGGAGGTTTTTCTGACAGCTGTTGCTTCACTGCCTGTTAACAACATTAACAATACATAATAACGCTGTTCATCCCTGCTCAGACAAAGGGAAAATGAGGAGAAAACACAAAATTCATCCAGCCAGCCCAAAACCTTAACAGAGAATGTAGAAAGAGGAGGGAGAGCTGCAGAGCCCGAGCCAAGCCTGCTATCTGTGATGCCCCACTTCCCCTCCACTGAGGGAGGATCCAGACACAGTCCTGGAAAGCAGATAAACCACAGGGAAAGCTGACAGCCTGGCAAGGCAAGGGGAGAAGATCTGGCAAAAAATAAAATAAATAATGAGAAAGCAACAGCTAAAAATATGCTGCTGTGAGCACAGTGCCAGGAAGCCGGCGGAGGGGGCAGGAGCAGAGAGCATCAGCTGCTGAGCATGTTCTGGGGTTACCTCTGCTGACAGCCTGGGAGCAGCAGTTTGAGCCCCACGTGTGAGCTGCGACATGAAAATCAAACGTTTCCACCACAGACACAGTGTCTGTGAGCCTTCCCTCTCAACGCCGTTCAAACACCCTCCAGCCACGCTGGAAATGCACTGGCCTGAGAACCATAATGCAATGTGCTTTATTTAGCTGGAGTTGGGAATTCTTCCCCTCGTTCCCAGCAGAACGAGTTCAGAATGGAAGAGTCCAGCAGTTAAAAAGCAGTCGGGCCAAGAGCGGCTCATTCAGCGCGGCGGATGTGCCTCAGCAGGACAAAGCCCTGCTCAGCCTCACCTTGGCTCACTCGCTGAGCAATAACTTTTCATGTTTTATAATCAATGACTAATTCCCTCCAGATCCACGGGCTGGGGCCATATGGCCCAGCAACAAAGCAGCAGCACCCAAAACCTCTGGGCTTCACTGGGGTCTCCTTCACAACTGACGAAGTCCAGAATCGCCCCTACAACCATGTCAGTGCCAGGCTCACATTTGAATTGCTCCCTCCAGACAATATTGGACCAAATTTTCTTCTGTTTTATGTTTCTTGCAGCTGCTGATGTAACACACGATGGATGTAAATCATCCCAGTACTGAAACAGGAGCACCTTCTGGGTGCTCACCCTGCTGAACCCGATGCAGACAGGGCAGGGCAGCAGGGGGATGGAATCCAGCTTGTCTGGAGAAATGTCCAGAGTGACTTTTCTAGCTGAGCTGGCTGAATCTGAACCTAGAGCTAACCAGGGAACTGCCAGAGATGTTCACCTCCAAACAAGTCAACGCATACATTCTCCAAAGCACACCGGAGTTTTTGGAGGATGCACCCCAAACCTCCTGGATGCATATAACAGTGATGACAGAGCCCATGTGGGATTGGTTTTCTCCTCACAGCAAGCCATCCACGCTGCTACGCTCACGTGATGTGAAATTCAAAAGGACAAACGAGCAATTCCCATTATCAACAGAAACCACGCGGTGAGGACAAACAATGGAGGATGCAGCTCAGGAACTCGCTCTCTCCACGCCGTCCAGTAAAAACAGAAAACAAACAAACAAAAGAACCCAAACCAAACAAAGGTGGTGATGGAAAGGGATGGGCCAAACCCAGCAGGAGCCATCCCACCCTGTGCTGGAGTCAGCAAAGCGGCACCAGCTCATCAGAGCAGCCAGCGTGACCCTTGCTTCTGTTCCATGTATTTACTGCGGGGTCTGGGATCAGATAATGCAGCTTCCTTCTGCACCCAGCACAGCTCAGCTGGGTGTCCAGACAGCACTGGAGATGTCTCCATCCAATAACAGTTTCCTGCTCTGGACATATCCCCACTCCTGGCTTCCTGGGGCCAAACCACGGAGCCATCTCTGGAGTTCAGCTCCAGCGCTGGGGACTCCTCAGCAGAACAACCCTTCAGAGGGGTTACAGCACCCACACACCACCAGCAGCTTCTAAAGCAAAGGCTGGCAGGGTTGACTCCCCCCAGTGATGCCCTGAAGGGGCTACCTGAAAACAGAGGCTAGACAAGATTAAGAGAATAAAAGCAGGTATTTATTGGAAGGGCCTTCAAAGGTACACCCTGGGCAGTCAAGAGGCTACACCCAAGGTGGACCCCAGGTCATGGGTTTTTCACACTTCTATAATTTTGGTCCATTTGCATATCAGGGTTAATTCTCTAATTACAATTTCAGGTAGTGATGTAATTACCCTAAGTTTGGTCCCCCTGTCCAGAGGCTCAGTTTACATATTTCAGGGCCTGGGACAACAAGGTGTCCTTGAGTTCAGGCCCAGAGAGGGTTTGTTATGTCTAACCAGAATGTGAAAACAGTAGCTAACGGGCTGTATGAAGTTTCAGTGTTACATACGAGGCAGTACAGGAGCTGAAAAACATGAAATCTGAAACCTAAGGCATCACCAGGGCAGGACCTGCAGCCCCCGTGCACTGCACACACCCAGCCCTACCTCCTCCACCCCATCCTGCCCTCTGCCATCTCCTCAGGCCCTCCTGCTGTCACCTAGAGAGGATGTAAAGGACAGCAAGGATGTCACTTTGCCCTGCTCAGGTACCAGTGCAGACTGCTGGATAGGGTTTTCCACTCTTTGTTCATTGTGCAAGTCCAACTCAACACTCTTAGGACCGCACAGGGTGTGAAATCTCTCTCACTGTACCCATGCCACAGACCAGAGAGTGGCAGGAGAATTGCCTTCACTGACAGCTGCATTTCACCCTGCTTCACCCAGACAGGCTCTAAAAGCTCCAGGGATAAAGTGGCTGGAGAAGACCTCACCAGTAGCAAGGCCTGGAGCTGTTAACAGGAGGAAAACCCTCACGTGTATTATCCACACTGCACAGTCACTGCCTCCGTGGCTCCTCTGACTCTCCATCTGCTGGAGGCTGAGCTGCAGAGCTTTAATGCCAACACAGGACATCACCTCTGCAGGTAGAGCCTGCATGTGGAGGTGTCACTGGAGACAGCTGGGGACACAGGAGCTCAGGGGAGCCAGGGACAGCAAGGGAGGGACATCTGTGTGCAGATGAGCAAAGGAAGAAGAATCTCTATTGCTCTGAGTTCAATGAACCACACAATTACAGCTTCCCTTCCATTAGCTTGAAATCCACTTGCAACATTAACCTCAAAAGGAATACAGTTTAAAAAAAATGGGAAAAAATTCATGTTCATTTCCAGTACTAATCAGAAACATGCACTGAAGAATAAAAGACACTTTTCCAGATTCTGTGTAACAGAAACTCTTCACAAAGAAGCTGAGCACAGCTAGGGAAAAAAAAAACCAAACTACAACTTCAACCCTAGTGCATGGTTTCATTCTGGATCAAATAGCTCTGGCAGGAAACTGAGCTTTCACTGGGATGGAGGGATGCCGGTGGGATGGAGGGACGCCGGGGGGATGGAGGGACGCCGGTGGGATGGAGGGATGCCGGTGGGATGGAGGGACGCCGGGGCCAAGGGGCACTGATGTCAGACTCAGGAGTGCTCCACTACCTTCTCCAACACAGCCTAGATGCACCAACAAGCTGTGTCCAGGTCAAAGGCCGAGCACAGACAGCCTACAACACCACCAACTTCCCTCACATGGGAGCTGGAGCCACACAACCCTGCTCACCAGCACATGGAGCCACGAGTTCACACTTAGAAAGAACCCAACCCGAGGCTGGAGGTCACATCACTCTCAAACCACAGGAAATTAGCATTAGCAAGATGCATCTATTCCTACCACAACACTCTGCTTTACCAGGTGCCAAATGCATTCTAAGACTAAAAAAATGTTCCAAACCCTTGTGCTAAAGATAAGAGGCAGCAAGACTCAAGCCTCAATTTTTGCAATGTTAGAAAAGCTTCCCCAAGGCCAGCAGTGGTCTGGCCCCAGCAAAGGGCTGTGTTAGGTAGAAGGACCAGTCCCACACGTGGTGGTAGAGGGTGACAGGGGACACAGCACTTTAACCTTGGCTCAAATTTAGGCTTTGATTCAAATTGCTAACTCAAATTAAACTGCAGTAATTCTCAGGGAATCAGTTGCTGCACCCATAAAGCTTAAGGCCAGAAAATTGCCTTGGCTGACCTGCAAAACCCACAGCACACACTTTTATCTGGTCAACACGGATTCGAGCTCGTGCTTGAACTAAGTCTTGGCTTTTTGGAGATGCTCAATCTCAATGTCAAGATTAAAACATTGGAGTGATCTCAAGTGCTTTGGCAAGCTGTTCAAGAGCTAAAATGGCCTTCAAACAATGCAGAGACTTTCCCCCATGAGTTTATCCTGAGGTGAGTAAGCTCAGTCCTCAGATATTCACTTCATAGAAATAACAAGATCATTTCACCACCCCTCCTGATCATCTGCTCTTTCCTGACCACAAATTCCTCACAGCTGATACTCATTCAGAGATACGCTGGACAATCATGAAAGCACTAAAAAAAATTAGCACAAGCAGTTTTTCACATGAAAAAAAGTGTGTTAGTCATCATCTGTGATCCTTCTGGCTGGAGCGTTCCAGTAATCCGGCCGGGCAGCAGCGGAGGTGCCACGTCACCACAGCAGACGACTCGTGCAGACGCACATTCACAGCACCAGTGTCCACACAAATTGGAAGGGACTGCAAAAATGGGCCTTTTGTGAGTGTTGTCAGCTCTGCTGGCTTAGGGGATTCTTCTACTCAGCAGCAGGAGGCAAGGGAAAAGGGTTTATGTAGGGATAGAAAACTGTTCTTGTGAAGCTGTGCTGGTTGGGGATGGACCTGGTAACCACTGTCAGGTCTAAAATCCCTCCCAGTTCACTGTGATGCTAACCAGATTTCCAGAGAGGTCTTGTCCCTCTAAATTCACCCTGCCTTCACCATGCTCCTCACTTGCTCACACTCCTTATCTGCTGAAATCCAAGAGAGACAAGCAGGACCCAAGAACAGGAATTCAATGAACAGGTGCCTGGTGGCATTTTGACTAAATGAGGGGGGTTTGAGCTTGTAAAGCCACGGTGAGAGCAGCTTGGATCTGGTCCCACTTGCTCCTGCAGAACCTGCAGCACCCCAGCAGAGGTGGGAAGGAGGAAAGGCATCTGAACCCATCCAAGCTGCAGCCTTGCTCAAAGAAGGAAATAATCAAACTCTTACATTAACCAGCTGCCACAAGAGCTCCAGCAAGCTAGAAACGTGTTAGTTAATTAACATTAATAACACAAGAGTCCCCAGGAGCCTGACTGGACAAGGGATAAGGCTCAGCACTCAGAGCACTATGGAAACAAAGGAAAAACAAATAATCACCGCTCATCCTTCGCCTTCCAGAACCCCCCAACATTTACAGCCTCCAGCCTCATGAGTGCACCTCACTTTCTCGGGTTCATCTGGCAATGGCCATGGAGTAGCTGGACAAAAACACAGGCAGATTTGAAGGAGGGGAAAGGAATTTTAAAACTCCAGTGTGGTATTTCCATATGGATCAAATACTCCGGAGCCACCCCGCAGCTCTGCTCCCCACTCCCACAGGCCTGCAGCGCTCTGGCTGTGACCACACAGGGGAAGTCCTGCTGTAAACATCCCAGCCCAGCATCTGGCTCTCTGCTGTGCTCCAGCACTATGTGCAGCTCTAGCACACCAAACAGCAACATGGTACTTCAGATTAAAACCAAAATAAAATTAAAAAGTCATCCTCACTTAGATTTTGAATCAATTTCTTGCCATCTTCTTATAACCTCAGTGCAATCACATCTTTTTTCTCAGCCCCAGCATTTACTCAGTGACAACTCACTGCTTCCCTGCTCGTTTCACACACACACAGAACTCCCAGACTTGTGTTTCAGAGGGTCCCCCTGGCAACAAACGCCACTGGATTTATCATGGGAGCCCTGCTAGCCTGGGGCTGCCATCGGGATGGAACACAGACCCCTTCTGTTTGCCAGGCTCTGCAAGGCAAATGTTGATTTTTCCCAGAGAGGGGTGGGGGTGTACGAAGGAGAAAAGCCGAGAACAAAGAGGCAGCAGCGCAGTGGCCGAGGGGCAGCAGGCGACAAAGGGCAGGGGTCAAGGGCTCTCCCGAGCCTGGGTGACCCACGGGGTGACCCACCAGGGTCCTTGTCAGAGGCGTGCCAGCACCTGGAGCAAGCAGGACACCCAGAGCAGACCCAGACACCTTGGAATGCTCTGCTCTGGTGAGCACCTCCTCATCAGGGCTGCAGCAGGTACAGGGTTTGAGACCAGAGTGTGACTCTGCAGGTGCTGCAAAGGTGAAAACTCGGCCAGGGATGTTCCTTAGGTGCAAATCCAAGTCTCACTCCACACTTGGACAAAGTGTCCTCTTCCTTCCTGCCCTACGAGAGAGGCTCCACTGCAGCCAGGCAACATCTGGGTGAAGGAACCAGCACCAGGCAAAGGAGCAGCCAAGGGGCCACGGTCACTAAATCCCTTCCTAGCCAGAAACTCAGGTGAATGTTCAGGATCAAGATGCACAAATCAGCCACTCGATCGAGAACAGGCCACCTTGGAAGTGCATCAAGATCAAGCAGACAATGGCCACTTTTCTCTCTAGACAAATATATATATTCTAAATATACTTTAGGCTGCAAACCCTACCAGAGCCCTCCCACCTGAGCAGCCCCAGTGCAGCAGGCACACTCAGCACCACATACACACAGCTCACAGCACAATGAGTCTGGATTGCTTGGGCAGCTCCCCTGGGGTACTCTGATACTGCACAGAATTGCCTGAAAGTCAGAAAGCCCAAGCTCCAAGCTGTGGCTCAGAAACCAGCTCCCTGCACGGCCCTACACAAAATAATTAAGCTCAGAATGGCAGCTTGTCCCTTGGGACATCACACATGCACATTTATCTTTGACCCCAACCCCAGTCACACCTTGACTCTCTGCTCCTGAGAGGCTGGTCCTGCCCTGGGCAGATGCTGAGGACCAGCTCGGCCACGGGGCAAAGCCAGCTGAGAGCAGAGGAGTCAGGAACTGCTCAGCCACCATCAGGACTCCAACATGACTCTCTGCACGTAATTTCCCTCCTCCACATACTCTTCCCTGCCTGTAAAATGAGGTGTCAAACACTTTCCCTGGTCAGAGGAGCTGCAGGGATATATTATTTAATGTTTTTATGTTTTAGCTGTACTTAAAAGAATGACTCAGACACTATCTATAGATTCCTGAGATAATGTCCGCTGTCCTTAAGCAGGAGAGAAGGGAAATTACAATTTGAGACTACAGTGAAGCCCTGGCCTCATCCAATTGAGGGTTTTCTCCTATTAATTCTACCTCAGAAGTAGCCAAGGCAACCCAGTTTCATAAACTAATGACATTCTTTGGTGTTTTTCCTTGTATCTTACAATTATATTTAATAGTGGCCGCAGCAGGGAAGTTGGAAGAGAACTTCAGCCAAATTTAGGCCATATTTGAGTGCCTAATGCTGCAGATCAGCTTACACTGGGGTTTGCAGAAGTGCCTTCACAAACTGCAGTAGAATTCCATCTGGATCTTACAAGATGTTGCACTTAGACCCTCAAGTCACTCCTGCAGCTGGTTTTGGGACCATGGTTGGTCTTTCTGTGGGTGTCTGACTCGGAGATGGAAGAGAGAGATCTGTCTGTGAGGGCCCAGTCAACTCCAAGATTAAATTTCTTGTGTGCTCCCCTTCTGCCCCACAGACCCTCTCTATAAACCCTTTAAAGGCATTTAGTGAAGGGCCAGGTTCTCACAAGTCCCCACAGCCCATGCTGTGCCCCAGAACCTACCAGAGATACCCAGCACAAAAGCACTAAATTTATTTAAAAACAAGATGTAGAATCAATATGCAAGTGCCAACATCTTGTTGGGTTGTCCTTTAAAGTCTTTATAAGGGACAAGGGGCAGGCACTGACCTTTTATCTCTGGTGACCAGTGAGAAAACTCAAGGAAACAGCAAAAAGCTGTGCCAGGGGAGGCTTAGGTTGGATATCAGGAAAAGGTTTTTCATCCAGAGGGTGGTGGGGCACTGACCAGGCTCCCCAGGGCAGTGGTCATGGCCTCAACCCTGCCAGAGTTCAAGAAGTGTTTGGACAATGCTCTCAGGCACAGGGTGGGGTTTGGGGGCTGTCCTGTGCAGGGCCAGGAGTTGGACTTGATGAACCCTGTGTGTCCCATCTCAGAATATTTCTTGATTCTATGAATAAAATAATTCTAGACCCAAACCACCTACCTTTCTGCCAAGCCATGCTCTCCAACAGGCAGCTCTAGAGCAGAGCAGCAGGAAAATTAGGAATGGGTTCATTTAAATAAAGCCCAGATATAAAAACCACCTCTTGGTGCTACTCCATGATTAGACACACTCCTCTCCAGGTACCAAGTGGTCCCAGTGCAACTCCTCCTTCTAATGGGATTCTCCAGCTGCCAGTAAGGGCAAAGCAAAGCACCTGGCACCACCAAACAGCCCAGCCCCGGCAAACGGCAGAGTGAAATCACTCCTGGCACAGGTGAAAACCATCCCAAGTCATGGAGCAGTGCCTGCAGCCTCTGAGGAAGGCTTTATAGAGAGAAAGAGGGCTCACACAAGGAGGCACAAAGCCCATTCTGTGGGCCTGGTGAAAGGCAGCATTGTCCATGGAACATGGCACGCTCGGTGTAGCGGAGCTGTCGGCGGAGCTCTGGGTCCCATCCAGAACCCCCCCCGAGCCACTCACCCCAACAGTCCAGATGCTCAGTCTCCACTATGCAAATCCTTGCCACAAAAAGGGCAGTTGCTGCTGCTCCTGAGTGACCCAAATCCCGGCGCACTGACCCCGGTGCTGCCGAGCCCCCAGCGGTGCCAAGAGGGGATTCCAACAGGGTGAAGCTCCTGAACAGGCACCTTGTGCCACAAGGAACGAACCACACAGTGAGGAACCTGCCCTGGGGCATGCACAGCCTGCTGCCAGCCAGACCTGGGAGGTATTTCCCTGTCTGGAGGCTCAGATCACTCCTGATGACCTCAACACCACTGTTGGAGTTCATTACATGAGCTGACCTCTCACAAACGGCATCTTCTGCAGCCTGAGCTCTCCAACACCTCTTGTCCAGAGGGGATCCATGGCACTGCCACATCCCTCCAGCCCAAACTTCCCTCCATCCTTCATATCTCTGTCAGGAGCATCACCCAGGCTCCCTCCACCACTCCCTCCCCTGTCCAGAGCTGCAGCACTGACATGGGGCCAAGGGAGGATGCTCTGGGGGGTGTCAAAATTCCAGCCTTATCTCCAGAGGCTGAGATCATGAGTAGAAAATGTTTCTGTGTTGTCTCAGCAAGCTTCCTGTTGGCACCCCTCTTCCTGTCCCCACTAAGCACCTCTCTGTGAGCAGTTTTGGAGCCAGAAAAGAACATTCACTGGTCCAGACTAAATGTATTTACCCATGTCTGAGACATCCAGTCTGTGGCAGTGCCTGTCCTTAGCACGACCCAGCTGCTCCTCCAGCAGCTGTGCCCCGAGCAGGTCAGGGGCAGCAGCCCCAGCTGCAGGAGGGATGCTGCTGCCACACCAAGCAGTCACCACACGCTTGTCACTGGCTGCAAGCTGGCAGCCACCTGCTTTAGTGCCTGAAGGAAGGATGCCCGCTGCCTGGGGTCATAACCAGACATCTCCAGAGGCTTTGACTCCTCACCCCACCAGCACCTGGAAGCCACAGCCACCAGGAGCTGGGCTCTGCAGCACTGAGTCACCTCCGGCCCCAGATGGAGGGGGCAGATAGGGTGAATCATCCGGCTGGAGAGAGGCTGCAGGGACCAGCTCTGATTCAGAGATGCTTTTAGACAGCTCAACTCAGGCAAAATTAAATTCCACCTTGTTTTTTGCCAGGCCTCGCTCCTCAGCAATACAGGATATTAGCTCCCTCAGCTTTAAGATCAGTGTCTGAACGACAGTTGCCAGAATAGGAAGCACTTTGGTTATCTGCAGTCACCTGACAGGGAGCAGGACCCAGGGCACACAAACAGAATGAGACAGTGAGTTCCTGTCTTTCCCAGGGAAAAGGAATCTTTATCCACAGAGTGAATCCCCTGGAGGAGCCCAAAGCCCCTCTGTGGGCTCTGCCCAGGTGATACAAGCACAGAGAAATCACTGCCAGACACACCAATGCTCCATGAGAAGGTGACATCCACGTCCCCCTCCAGAGGCAACTGTCACCCTTCATGCCCTAAGTTCCCTGTGCACAAACAGAGCACTGACCTCCAGGGCTCCTGGGCATCTGTCACCATCAGTTTATTCCATGAGAAAGTGAAATTAAAAAAAAACCCCTGCAGCTGAACCAGTGCTTAATCTTACAAAGATTACGGTGACATGATTTGAAAAGCAGAGGAGGCTGTTAAATCCCCCAAGCAGAGGTCTCTACTCGGTTTTTAGTCTTATTTTGCCCATAATCCATAGGCAACAGGGTTTGGATGCTTCCAGGGTGTTCTGAGGGGCTCTGTCAAGGCAGTTTTTAATCCAAAGCCTGACCTCCCAGCTGTGTTTTGGCCTAAGGATACACCATTCATTAACCACCAGAAATGGGAAGAGAGGTTATTAAAGATGATGAGTATCCCAAGTGAGGATGAAATGCTAGAGATGATTAGAATTCAAATTAATCCCAATACACTGGAAAAGGACAACAACCAAACAAAAACAGGAAACTGAGGGGAGACCTCACTGTGGTCTTCAGCATCCTCCTGAGGGGCAGGTACTGATCTCTTCACTCTGGTGACCAGTGACAGGACTCGAGGAAACAGCTGGAGCTGAGTCAGGGCAGGTTTAGGTTGGATATGAGGAAAAGGTTTTTCACCCAGAAGGTGGCTGAGCACTGAACAGGCTCCCCAGGGAGGTGGTCACAGCACCAAGCATGCTGGAGTTCAAGGAGCATTTGGACAATGCTCTCAGGCACGTGGTGGGACTCTTGGGGTGTCCTGTGCAGGGCCAGGACTTGGACTCGATGATCCTGGTGGGTCCCTTCCAACTCAGCACATTCTGTGATTCTGTGAAAAAACTCGAACAGGACACAGTGTGACCAGGCAAGGAGCAGCACAGAGGTCTGATTTACACACCAGACTCAAGTCAGTGGTTGTGGGAGATTCCTATAAAAGCTTCACATCCCACATGGGCCGAATTGCCAGGCTGTGTCATCGTCAGCTGGAGGAGCAGCTGAGGGTGACAGGCACTGCAGGCAGGTGCCTGTAAACACGGGCTGCACCTGATGCAGGGCCAGGGGAGGGAGGCAGACTGTCAGAGCACTGTGAGACGAGCAGCAGCACCCAGGCTCAGCACCAGGAGATGCTCTCCATCAGCACTGCTCCCTTTGCAAACCCCTCCTGCTGTGCACTGGACACCCAGTGGGGACAGAGAGGCTGCAGGTGCCAGGCAGAGCAGGTCCAAGGGTTTGTTTGCACTGAGCCAGCTCCTCTCTGTGGGACTCTGCTCCAGCCCTGGAGTGCCAGGGGAGCCTCCTGGGAACGCCCCACATCCTGCCTGGAGCAGGGCTTGCCAGAGCTCCTGCAGGCTGTGGCACAAGGCAGGGTTTGCCGTGGATCTCTGAGCACCTCGGAAGGGGACGAGGTGCCACCTGCGCCGGCCCCGCGTGACAGGCGGGTGTTTGCTCGGAGAGAAGTGCAAACAAACCCATCCCTGCAGGCTCCGTGCTCCCCTAGAAATGCAAACAAGGCCATCTCCAGATGGGAAGCAGGAGAACATGCAGGCCTGGGGAAAGCAGGGCCTGTTTGGGCAGCCCCAGCAAAGACGAGGGGGTGAGGAGGGAGGAGAGAAGGCACAACTCGTGGGTACCTGAGGACGTCTCTGCCAGCACAGCTTCTGCTTTCCCACCCACTGACCCACGCTCCTGTGAACCCCTGACCTGTGGGAAACACTTCTCAGCCCTGAGTGCCTCCCAGGAGCAGCCTGTCCATCCCTTGGAGGGGCTCTGGACACAGAAATGCTGCCACAGGGCTAGGAACAAGGACACTGCTTATTTTTACCCAGGACTAAGGGGAGGTTTTGCTCCTGGCTCAGCAGGAACTGTGTGTGACCATGTCCTGTACCAATCTCCCAGATCCTTCTCCTGTGTTACAACCTCTGCCAGCAGCAGCCCAAAAATCATCCACCAAGGAAGAGGCACAGTCTATAAAAGGGTTTAATGCAAAACCCCGCAAAAATAAGCACCCAGCACATTGACATGGGAGGCTTTTCTGCCTCATATCCATTCCCATACTTGTGTTCAGGGCCCAAAGGAGATGAAAGGCTCAGTAAGAGCTGAACATTAATCCATACATGTTATGAAACATCTTTTTACTATTCCCTCTCCATCACAGCTCAAGAACAGGGCTCTCACTTTTCCCACGATGATCTCTAACAACAAAGCCAAACACACAAAACAACCACGCAGCCACAGACACCCTCCTCCCCTCTCCCCACCACGTGCACTGTCCCAAAGGCCTGAGATGTATTTTAAAACACTGATGCACCATGATGATTTCCTGGAGAGTGGCTGGTCCGTGAAGGACCATGCAGAGCAGCTCTGCCACGGAGGAAGGTCTGAAACCTCCGCAGATGGATCAAACTCTCAAGGGCTGAGCTCATCCTTCCCGGGATTAACTCCCTGCTCCCAACAGTGACTGCAGGAATCAGCTGTCAGACCGCTTCACATCACTGCTGGGAGGTTTATCTGACAAAAACCCACCACGGGAAATAACTCACAGCCTCTTGCTCCAGCTGCCAAGCAGGATGAGGAGACCACCCAAGCCATGACATCCCCAACAAGCCGCAGCTCCGAGAGCCTTCCCGAGCCCTCAGATGTGGGACCCCGCAACTGGGGCATCTCACTTGTCACAGCAGCAATTTGGGAAAGCGTTTACAGATGCAGATGGAGCAGGATGGAAATTAAAGGGCAATTAGCTGCAGTAATGGCAGTCCTGCAGGTTGTGTCTGAGCTGTTCAGTCGATACTCAACAGCTCTGAGAGTCCTAACTTACCTGCTAAAAAAAAAAATCAATAAATTAAAAATCAAGCACCTGAAACCCCCTGGTGTGGTGGTGCTGGTACAGCTTGGGCACAACTCAAACTCACATTTCTCAGCATTATAACCAGTTTTATAAAACATGCTCTAAAACACGTGAAGGCAGGACACCAGAGGGGGAAAAGCCCTTCATGTGGCACAGAGGGCTGCAAGAGCACACGATAAAGGTCTGAATTTAAGGATTTCACAGTGTTTTCAGCAACTGACCTCAGATAAGGGCACTGCAGCACATGTGACTTCTTCTGTCACCAGAACACTGAAAATCAGTGAGCTTGAAAACCTTCCCCAAAGCAAAGAGGACGAGGAGAATTAGGCTTGGACTGGCGACATCATCAACTTTCAGTGCTTCAAATTAAATTCCACTCTGTCAAAGAATTATGCTCCATCCTCATTCCTACTGATTAAAATGTACCTAGATTCTGCTTTTAAGTTTAAAATTTAATTGAAAGTCATCTTGGGAGAATGATGGAAGCTGAAAATGATGAGAGCAAAGCCTTTCTTGGGTGCTGGTGGCTGAGTCCAGTATCACAGACCTGGGCAGGCCGGGGGCTCCCACCAGGCAGGGTGGGTGACAGCCAGGGTGGGTGACACTTGTTCTTCTGCAGCCCAGAGCTGGGCCTTTCATCCAGGCAAAACAGAGCCTCCAGCCTCCTTAACTCCCTGCAACACCCCCCTGCCACCTCCCTGGGCTGTCCTGTGCAAGTCCTTTGTCCCGACTTGTCCTGCTCCGAGATCTGCTGTTCTTCTCAGCAGCTTTGCTCTGTGCGTGCCCAGGCACTCACAGCTCAGCACTGAGTCACCCCACAGCAGCAGCGGCTCAGGGCATCTCCTCCTCGCTGCCTTTGTTTGCTCTCCCCATCACACAGAGCTGTGGGCAATCCCCATTTCCCTGGATAGCATCAGGCCAAAGCAAACACGGCCCCGGGGGCTGCTCCCAGGGCTCGCTCCCCACGGCCGAGCGTTCCGAGAGCCCCTGGCACGGCCACCACGGCCCCTGAGGGACGTGACTCGGGATGAGCTGAGGGAACAACGCAGTGTCAGGGACCCTCTGTCCCCAGCAGCTGCTCTGGGCTCGGCCCCATGAGGCCAAGCTCGTCCCTCCCCAAAGGGAGCCAGTTCATCCCTCAGCACGCTCTCCCCTGGGAGCTGGAGCCCAAGCTCCACTATTCCCTCAGTCCCCAGAATAGAAATACTCCCACTCCAGGAAATTATGGATTTTCTTGAGCATTACTGTGACCTTTTCAATTTCCATTCTGCCTTCAGCTGTCTCCTCCCCTACACTCCTTCTCTAAACAAATCTCAAAGCTGTACAAAGTGTTTCCTGTAAATAATACTCATCTGGCATGGACAAAGGGAAGAATAAAAACCCTTTTGCTGCTAGTTCCAACTTGTAATCATCCCTCCAGTTTAACTTCCATCTGCTTGACCCTGGAGAAATGAAGGCAGCAAAGTGTTTGAAGGAGATGGAAGGGACAGTGACATGCTCTGGGCATCAGATTTGAGCCTGAAATGAGAAGCTCAGCTCATGGAAATCACTGATATTGTGCCTCAGAGTTTGCAGTGCTGTGATCAATGTGGAAACTCGGGCAAGAACTTCCCAACAAGCCCCTTCCTGCCCAGCACAGAGAGCTGTTCTCACAAGTGTCGCAGCACTGGACAAAAACTTTCCTTTCCCAGGCTCTGGTGCCATCCCCCATGGATGCCAACCCTGCTCTAGAGATGACTGAAACCCTCTGAGCCCTGGGAGAAGCTCACCTGAGCAGTGACTCAGCAGGAAGCAGCTGCCCAGGCAGCTGTGAGTGCCCCTCTCGAACACAAACCTCGAAAGGGTGCCTTGAGCTGTCCTTGTCACCACTCAGCCTCTGAGGCCACTGTGGGAACGGGCTGAGTCACCAGTGGCTGTGCTGCCTCTCCCACCACAGCACTGCCTGTGTGATTCCATAAGGCTGCACAAGCACAGCTGCTTTTCCTGAGGATGCCAGGACCTGGCAGCAAGGGGAACTCCCTGGTGTGGTGTTAAACACACTGTCACAGCCAGCTGGTGTCACCCCAAGGGACAGGTGTCCCCTGCAGGTCACCTCTGCCTGCTTTTAGTGAGCTCCCTGGCCTCACACATCTGTCCCACAGGTTAAATCCTCACAACTCACTGCAATACAAAGCCCTCTCCTCTTCCAGAGCCTTTTCCTTGGATTTGGATCACACCTTGTGCAGCAAACCCCGAGCCACCCCTCATCTCAGAGGTACAGCTTGGCCTCACACAGAGCACCCCACTTGCTGTCAGCGCTGCTTTTGGGATGTCCCTGCAGCTCCTCCCTGTTCCATGTGCCACCACTTCCCCTTGCTCAGCCCAGGTGGTCCCAGGAAGAGGGTGGGTGTTTTGGGGAAGCAGAATTCACCCCACTGGGCCCCACAGGGCCTTTCACTGTGTCCTGCAAACGTCTGTGTGCTGCGGTTTGTTATTTGTCTTTCTCCACAGGCTGGATTTCCTCGCTTCTCCAAACAGAAGATGTTTCATCTATTCTCTAACAGATGTTGGGATGTTTTTCCTACCTGGAGCGAAGCTCTACCCCTGCCCACACACACCACCAAGCCTGGAAGCAGCAGAACACCCAACCAAACCCATCACACCGATCTGGCCACCCCAGCACAGCACGACGCTGCCACAGGAGGGTTTTTCACAACAAGGTTCCATCAATCACCACGAGCCCTCAGGAAGATGTGATGGCACATTGCATTTACATCCATGGCAATACATTCTGTCAGCACTGGAGGAAAATAAAACAATCGTGCCTTTGGATTGGACTTCTCACGGCCCCACCTCGGGTTGTGCAGCAAGGAAGAGCTGAGGAAAGTTTGCCAGGACCGATGCCAAGTGCCATCAACAGCTCTGGATATCTGCTAAGCCACAGAAACCGACTGTGAGGCCCTGAAGGCAGCTGAGAACAGTCTGCCCAGGGATCAAGGTGCTTTCATCCAACAGAGACTCCAACAATCTGCAACACTCAAGAAAATTACAGGCTTTAGTACCACAAGAGAGGACAGGCATATTAGAAATCTAATTCTCTGAAGAATATGACTTTTCCATTTTAAAAGCAATCAGAAGAATGGTTAATTGTTGTAGGTATTAACTGTGCAGAGCAGAGCTGGGCAATGCTGCCTCTTGGTGACAGTGCTGGTTTGGGAGCACTGCTCTGTTCTTCTGCCTCTGCCACCCACCACACAGCAGCCATCAAGAAATTCAGGGGTGTGGGGTGGGAAGGACATGCCTGCTTTTCCCTGGATCCCCCAGCACTCTGGATAAAGGTTCCCACTCTCTCTGGGCATCTTTGAATGTTGCCACAGCTCAAACAACAATCCCGGGGCACCAGCCAGTGGGAACATCAAAAGTCACTGTCCCACATGTGGGCAGCAGTGGGGAAGTGGCAGAGCAGGGAACAGCACAATGTGATGGATCAAGGGGTTAAAAAAAGTAAATAAATGAAGGGAGTTGGGGAAGAAAACCCAGCAGAGAAATGTGTGAATGTTGTGAACGTGAGCAGGCACCGTGGCTGGTGCCTCGCTGGTCCAAAAATGTGAGAGATGGGTATGGACAAGTTGGAGATGTGGTTCCCCAGAAATGAGCAAGTGTTTGCCATGCAGGAACAGCAATTTGTTTGTTCTTTTCTATGGGGCTTAAAGCAAGGACGAGGGGCCGTGGATGTTTGGTGTCAAGCAGCTTTCACATGGATGTGAATGATGCAGATCATTCCTGGCAGCTGACCCAGCCAACCTGCAGAGCTTTCAGCATCCCGAAAATAACGCAAAGCCCTTGGTCTGTGCAGAAGCCTCCTGCTGTTCTGGGATCATCAAAAAACAGGTTCATTTTGTGGTCCTTGTTATTTTCCTTCCTGCTGTTTCAGCAGCACCAGGTAACACAACAGCAACACAAACCCACACCAAGAGCACCTCCACAGCCTCAGGCAGGGTGTTCCTGGGACACCACACTCCACCACGGCATTGCCAGCACCACCATCCTGCCCCTTCCCTCTACTCCTGGGCTCCAAAACTCTCTCCTCGCTCTTTTTTTTTCCCTTTCACATCCCCCTCACTCTCACTGGCCCAGCAATGCAAGTTTTGGGGAGTAAGAACTAGCTGAGAGCTTGAGCTGAAAAACAATGGTTTGGTTTTTTCTCTTTATGTTTTTCAAAACAAACTATTTTGAATTTCTCTTGCAAACGACAATCTAAAATTAAATGAATGTTTTTATTGGATCCAAGCAGTATTTTTTCCTTGTTATTGCAGTTTGGCCAGTGAACTAGAGAAAAAAAAAAATTAAAAATCAGATCTGAACAACTCTTTTCATGTTTCCCCAGCTCAGACACAGACGGTGCCAGCTCAGTGACGGGAGATGGGGTCGGGTTCAGGAGGAGACAATGGGCTCTGCAGACACCGGGTCATCCCCGCCCCACCCAGCAGCTTTTATGGCAGGGTGGTTAAAAGCCTTTGAGGGAACCACACCGGGTCTCTCTCGGGCAGTATCAGCCTGAAAAAGTTCCACTCTCAGTTTTTCCAGCCCATTTCAGACCAGCTACAGCCACATATGGACCGAGCCCCCCCCAAGAGACAGAGCCTGGCCAGTCACAGCCCTTGAGGATTATTTAGGGGGGATTATTTATTGCCAAGTCCATGCAGTGCTGCCTCACTGTGCTTTGATGAGCTCCCTCCCTCTGTGCTGGAGGAGGGCTCACTGTGGCACGTGTCCCTGTGCTGCCACAGCTGCACACCTCAGCTCTGCCCAGCCCAGCAAGAGCTCCTGGGCTTCTCTTCACTCCCTGGATGTACTGGAGCACAAACCAGAGCCACACAAACCCCTCACACCTGTACCTGCTGCTGCCTGGGCTCAGATCCACAGGGCACAGCATCTGCAGGAGCTGTGTGGTGTCAGCTCCAAGGACATGACAGGTCTGGGACAGGAGGGGGCCCTGGGACACTGCAAACCAACAATCAGAGGAAGGACAGAGCTGTTTCCCCAAAGCTTCCCAGCTGAGATGGGGTCACAGAATGGTTTGGGTTGGAAGGGGCCTCAAAGACCATCTAATCCCAAGCCCCTGCCACGGGCAGGACACTTTCCACTAGACCAGGTTACTCAGAGCTCCATCCAGCCTGTCTTGAGCACTTCCAGGGATGAGACAGCCACAAATTCTCTAGACAGCACCAGCAAATCCAATTTGACTTACATTCTATTTCCCATGTTTTATAGGGAATCATTTTATGAGTCACAACATGGGAAAATCCTCACGCAGTGATGGAATCACAGCTCTTGCCGTTATTCCTGTAATTTTTCCTGTAGCTTTAGCTCAGGTATGAAGAGTTATTTCTCCCTAAGTGCCTAAGCAATAAATTAGGAATCTGCAGTTCAGGTGAGGGTGGGTGACACATAACCACTACGAATAGTTCTGGAGGCACTGTAATTCCAGTGATCCTTATTTTAGTGAGTGCCAGCATCTCACATAAACCTGAGACTGAAATCACCCTTGGCCAAAACCACTTGCACCATCCCTGAAAACACCTATAAATCGCCGTGTCATTTATCACAAATCCTGTCCATTGCTTCTTTGGCGGTGCAATTGGCCTTGAGTAATGGAAAGTGAGAATCAAAAAACCCTTAAAAAGTAGTGTTCCAGGGCAAGTTTGCCTTTAGCAACTGAAATAACAGACATCCCCAAGGCACACATGTAAGAGCTGGCTTCAGCAGAAGTTACTGCTGTGTAAAATCCATGTTTCATGCTCTCCCCTCCTCCTGCTGCTGCTGCCAGCAGTTCCAGGAACAAAAGCACTGCCAGGATGAGCCGCACGTGCCCGCAGCTACGGCACAAAGGTCTGACTGAGCCTCTCTGCTCCTAAGAGGGGAGGCACCCCAAGGTAAACTCCTCATCCCAACCCCACCTACGTGGTGTGTGCTCAGAAGTCGCAGCAGATGGGTTGGGATCGCCCCTGAAGTGCTTTAGGGAAGGTAAATCTCGCCTGGGGCAGGGAACAGCCCGATAACAGGAGAGCACTGCTGTGCCCACGGAGGAGGATGGAGCTGGAGCTTCAGCCCTGGGAAGTCAAGCAAGATCCTCCAGCTGGGTTCAGGGGGACCCAGTCCACAAAACAGACCCAGAATATGCCAGAGAGGGACAAATCAGGCCAGGGAGGGATGTTCCCTGGCCTGAAAAAGTGTTTAGGTGTTCATTTTTTTCCTTTGCCATCATTTTCAGGAGTTTCTCAACCAGGCACCGCATTTCCAGCCTGCCAGGGGCTGTCAGCATCAGCTTTCGCAGCTAAGAAGTCACCCTGTCACCTCACCAGTGCCTGTGTCAGACAGCAGAGAGCCCAGAGGCTCTGCAGCACCCTGTACATCTTATGTCTTGGAGAAGCAATCTGGACTCCCAGTGAAATCCCCCAAAACAAGTGCCCATTGCTGTGCCCTGATCTGTGAGCACACCAGCCACGGAGGGCTGGCTGCACCTCACAGAGGTGGCAGCTCTCCAAGGTGGCCTTCCCAGTGCTGTGGGTGATTCCTCCACCTTCATTCGCCTTCTGCCCGATAAACCAGGGAGAGGCACGGCCCCGGCACAGCACGGCCGGAGCTGCAGCACCCAAAGCGAAGCCTTTGCCACCCAGAGCAGCTCAGCAGCGCTGCCTGTGCTCTTTGCCAGGTGGGAGGTGTTTGTAAGGAGTGCAGCTGTCCTGTTGCTTCCCAGAAGTGTATTCTGGGCATGGAAGTTCTGTTATTTTTGCTTAAATAGCTGCACCATACCCAGGGAAATCTCAAAGCAGTGTTTCCAAAATACAGCTACAGTCCCTTGGAAACAGAGGCACTGCCCGGACAGCAGCTCAGCTGTACCACCGAGTGCAGGAGGGTTTGGGCACCGACCAGAGACACATCAGGGGCTTTGCAGTGCCCCAGCTCCATTCCAGCACAACCCACCCCAAACAAGCAAAGCAGCTGAGGACCCTTGGCCTCATCTGCAAAGAACCACAACACCAGGTCACAGCGCTGGCAGCTTTTCTGTATGGCAGCCAGTTGTACCCAGACCTCTCCTTGCACTGCTCCTCCCTGCTCCAGGGCTGCTCCAACCACCTCAGGAGGCCACAATAAATAACAGGTTTCCCTACACACAGTGCACAACCATTAATACCCAATTTAATCCATTACAGCATGCTAATCATCACACTCAGACTGTCTCAGGTTCCCAGCACACAAGCCCTAATAAACCCTCTCGGCAGCCCATTTAGCAACACTAATGAGAGAAGAAAAATGTGCAAGGGAGAAACGTTGCTAATTAATTTTAACAACAAACAGGCAGCAGCATCACAGAGTGAATTTTCTCAGTGAAGCCAAACCCCCTGCTCCTGTGGCTCATGAGCTCAGGCACAGTCCTGTGGCCATGACGTGGCTCAAGGGACAGGGAGCTGCCACCAACACCCCTGCGGGGTGGCCAGACCCGTGGCTTGGGGCATTAGGAGGAGGCTGGCATGATGACACCATGTCCCCACAGTGGCCAGGGTGAAGCCAGGGCAGAACTTGGCTTGCAGAGCACAGAGCCACGGGCTGGTGCCTGGAGCAGAGCAGAAATCAGCTGCAGAGCAGAGTCCAGCAGATGGAGGAGCTGCCAGAGGCACCCGAACTTTATGGGGTGAGCAGGGGACCTTTTACAGGAGACGTGTCCACTCTGTGGTGCAGCAGCCACTTCCTGGGGCAGGATTTCACAGGGAATTCAGAGGAGTGACACCAGGCATGGTCGCAGACTGTGCTAGCCGGGGAGGAAGGAGCCTGCATGAGCAGAGGGCACAATGCCCTCACCCCACAGGGCAAGCTGGCAAAGCCAGGAGGGGGAGAAGGGACAGTAGAGTCCCCCAGCATCAGGGGATCCCATCTCTTACAGCCCGTTTGGAAATGCCTGCAGCCCAGTGTCACACACAGACACACACCACCATCCTGTTCCGATGTCCCGCTGCCCCTCGGAGCTGGATCTCACCCCGTGCTGGCACAGGTGCCTTCAGATAACAAAGTCTGTGCCTCCAGTGCCGGGCTCTGCCTGGAACAAGCTGCCTCGCTGCGTTTGCTTTGCTTTTTAAGCCCTTTCCACTTGTTTATACACAGAGAAACAGCTGCTCACTCCTCCGCAGAGCGCTCACAGCCAGGAGGGCTCGTGCGCGTCGCACTTGGGGGTTTTTCCAACCTTTTGTCTTTTCCCAGTACGGACACAAAGGGAGAGGCGAGAGGAGAGGGAGGCTCACCTGAATACGAGGATTTCTTCATGCCGGCGCTCCGGGCTGTGGCATGGGAGCAGGGGCGAGGCCGGGCGGGGTGCGCGGGGCCGGGGGTGCCGCGATCCTTTTGTAGGCAGGGCCGGGGAGGGGACGCGCACGGTGCCACCGCATCCGCGCGAAGCTCCGGCCGAGGGGCAGCCCAGCGCTCCCGGTGATTAGCACACACCTTTCCCAGCCGCGCACACCGGTGCGGGCTGTTCCAAGTCTCCTGGCACGGGCAGGGGAAGAGCGGGGCTCGGCCTCCCCCGCCGCTGCACCTTACCCCCGCGGCACGCAAACCACCCCCGGGGCTCGGCCCTGGCGGCTCCCCGCCCTGGAAATCCCGGGGCGTTTAGCCGCTGCGGCGAAGGGAAGGGACGGAATTTCACGCCTCCAGCCCGGCGCACCCCATGGATTTGAGGCAGCCCTCGGCTGCTGGAGCAGCTCAGGTCAGCGCTGCTCTCCCCTCTCTAGTTCAAAGTGCATTAGTGACCCGTGAAAACGCCGCTTTCCTCTCCAAACCCGCTCGTCCAGCGCTCATTCAAGGCTGCAAACCGAGCAAAACGTCTGTGCAGGCTCACATCTCCCTTCCTCGCTGCTGCGGGAGGGGGGCAGAGAGCCACGGACCCCAGAAACAGCCCCCAGACACCGCCTCAGGTGTGGGGAAGAGGATTTTACTATTCCTCCTGTGCCGGGAGGGCAAACATGCTCCGGATCACTCCCCTGCGAGACGCAGGTTGGGCAATTAATTACACAAATGCAATCAGCCGGGGGCATTACAAACACAGACAGGAAGAAAGTCATAGCTGCTCTTAATTTGCTCTAAGAGCACAGGGAAGTGCAGGAGCGTGAACTGCTGGAGGAAAGGCCAGGCTGCTCCCTGGAAAGAGTTCCCCAGCCCCTCAGGAGGGTCACCCACACACAAAGGTGCAGAGCACAAGTCCTGTTCACACGAGAGAATTCCACCAGCTCTAAGGCATGGATTCCATAGAAAGGGCTTTCTGCTTGGTTTCAGACTCTTCCACAGTAGGAAAGAAGTTTTCTGTCCCCAGCCCTAACCCTGGCATTGCACAGTGACAGAGGAAGGAGGTAGATGAGCTGGATTAAGAGGATATGGTCCTATCAGCATTTCTTACCATTTCTCAGCCATAGATTATCCCCTCTGTAAGAGATCTGAGAAAAAGGATTGTCTGAGCCTCTCTCCAGCTTTAGCGCAAAACTGGAAGAGCTGGCTGAAGTCACTGGGGGATTCAGTGCTAAGCAGCCAGACTTTGCACTGGAACAGCTCAGGAGCACTCCACATTCCCAGGATTGTAGCAACAACAGTTACCCAGGGCTGCAGGACAGAACCACATCTGCTGGGGTCTGCAGGGGGAAGATGTTTGCAAAAACTGTCACCAGCAAAACTTCAGTCAAAAAAACCCCTCTCGAACCACCAAAGGTTTGTTGCTTAATCAAGCATGCATTTAAGGCAATAGTAATGATATATTACCTTTTCCACAGGTGCTTTTGAAACCATTAGTCAGAATTCATGGAGGAGAAACAATAGTGTAACGACTTGCCCCACCTCGTACATCAAGTATGGGCAAAGTCGGGAGCAGAGCCTGCTCCTGGTCACTGATCCCACTGCTCTGCTCCTGCCTGCACCTCTCTGATGGGCACGAGTGTTTGACACTCGGCTCTCACTTTACAGAAGTTCAAAAGGCCAATTTCCCTTCTCGATAATGGGGATGTGTGCACGTGTGCCTGCTTTAGTGTGCAATTACACGTGCACACGGGTGTGATTCAGTGTCTGGCTCTGTGTTTGTGTCATTACATCTGCAAAGGGTGTCTGTGCCATCGTCCAGGGCTGCTGGGGAGCAGCGTGGTGGGAGCAGCTTGTTCGGAGCCGTGGCTGTTTGATCAGCTCCACTGCACTAACACAAACAGCAAATTGTGGGGCAGGCGTCCTACTGCAGGGCCAAACAAACACGATGAGACAGAAAACGGCTGAAGGGATAATTTTCTGAAATAGTCTCTGACAAAGAATCCTTTTCTTTGCCTGCCCGGCCTCGGAATTGCCCAGAGAATCAGTCGCTTGGCTCAGAAGGGCAGGTTAATGTTTAATACAGCGCAGAGCCCACAGGCTTCCAATAGGTAAGTCATTTAGAGCTTTTTTTTCCCCCTGCTCTTTCATAAGTCAGTGAGGGAATTTACTGTTCCTAAAGTGAGGGATTTGGACTGCTGGCTCTGACAGGTACTATGTGAGCCTTGCACATCCAGCCCTGGCATCCTCACCCCTCCTGCCCCAGCCCCGAACATCCCCCTGCCAAACACATCCCCCCCCGGCAGTGGGGTGCCAGCGCAGTGCTGGCAGAGGCCCAGAGCTGGCCACTCTGCAGAGAGGCTGTGTCAGCCTCACTCGTCCCCACCTCGGGGTGCCCAGCTCCACACACACGGCAGTGACCTTTGAGGGATGAGCCTGGGCAGGCTGCTCTGAGCCCCGGGGCACCTGCGGCCACTGGGGCTGCAGATGTTGCTCCTCCTGCAGCAGCTGCTGAGCCTGGCCCAGCTGTGGTGCCCTCAGCAGCCGGCTCTTCCTGCAACACGTGTGTTTGAGTTGTTGCAGGCACGAAAAGCGTTGGCTGCGAGGGCTCTGTGCTGCCTCTCCCCCAGCATGGCGGGGGGGGGGTCCTGCATGCAGAAACACAATCTCCCAAACTAAACACAGCAGCGATCCGAGGAGGGAGAGGCAAGCACTGCCAGCTCCACACCGTGGGCTGAGGCCGGCAGCCAGAGGCCCAGGAAAGGGTCAGAGGGAGAGAGAGAACAGCAGAGGCAGCAGCACCCAGAAATGCATGTTGGAGTGAGGAGGGAAGGGTACAAGTAAGGAAAGGATGAGCCCCAGGGAAAAAAAAACCCGATTACAAGGACTCTCACAAAGCAGGACATTTGGGAATGCTGAGCTGTGTCACTGCCTCTGACTGACTCATTCAATCTCTCCGACCAAGCTTCTCTTGCAAAAGGGCAGAAGATGGAGTTTTCCCAGGGAGAGGTGTGGTGAGGCTCAGTGCTGCCCTGGCGTTCCAAGGCTTTGACTGGTGGGCAAAACTGGCTCTTATGGAGAGAGCAGAAATCCCTGAGACGAGGAGAATCAGGAATTCACGCTGCAAAGACCTGTCCACGTGCAGCAGAGCAGACCTGAGCTTGGGGAACAGCATGTCCGACTGATACAGGGGTAGAACCTCAGGTGTCAGGACTGTAAATGCTTCCCATCTCCCTCTCCAGCTCTGTTTCTTTTACAAATGATCCTCCAAGCTCCTTTCCTGACCAATCACTCTTTTGTGGCTGTGGTGCTGGAGAGGAGGTGCAGAGGAGTTTTCCACCCTGCTCTGCCCCAGCAGCCCAGGGCCCAGTGCTGGCAGGCAGCTGCCAAACTGAGCAGGAGGGGAGGGGTGACACTGCACCTGGCCTAGGGGATCCCTGCAAAACCCAGCGTGGAGAGCCCCTGGATTCGAGGGAAAGGAAGCAGAAGACCACCACACAGGAGATGAGACCTTTTGGGGTTTGGCCAAGACAGGGCTGCCCTGGCAGGCACCAAGGAGGATTTGGGGCACTGCTGCATGTGCAGTGGGACCTGACTGACCCCAGAATCCAACAGCTGGGATTCACTAAGCCAGCAGAAAGGGCCAGGGGTTCAGTCATCCCACTGGATCTGCTCACTTCCACTGCAGGAGCTCTGTGCCAGCACACTGGCTGCTGGTGGCACAGCTCAGCCCATGCTCTGGGCCCTTTGCAGGGCACAATTCCCACTGTCCGTGCCCAATTCCCATTGTTGGTGCCCAGGACAGGGAGATGCTTGTGAGAAAGGACAAAAGCCTGGCAGCCAGCACTGGAGACTGGCAGAATCTGCCCTTCTCTCTGCCACCTTCTTGAGGAAATTAAACTCTCATGGCACCTCTGATGGCTCTGCCTTTCCCCTGCAGCCCTAGCAGAGCACTCACTCACACAATGCACCTCTTGTGCCAGTCAGTTAATCCATACAGTGCACTGCTTACTTACATTCATTATCCTCATTTAGTTATTAAAAAAAGCAAACACATGCTTTCATTTTTAACAGCTCTGAGAAAGGGTTGTCCAAACTGGGATTAAAACTCGGGGCTGTCTGACTTGTTGCTGCCTAACTTTTCAGCTGCAGGAATGTTGGCTGCTCCAAGCTCAGTGGAGCCTTATAAAAACATACCTGCCCAGATCTTGGAGGGGGAGATAGGAATCAGCTCGATGATCAAAGTCCCTGATAGCATTCCTGGATCATACAGGCTTTGCAGAGAGCAGCATGCAGAGGTCTGCAGGACTGATTGGCAGTGACCTGGAACTGCTTCCCGCAGCAGCTTGGGGATAATTCAGTGGAATTCACATCCAAGGAGCCTCCAAGCCCTGACTTCATCTCTAGGCACATATGAATCATGTGGCTGCTCTGATGCAGCAGCCTGACTCTCAAGCTTGCAGTTGGGAAATGAGGGGTGGGTTTATGATGTGTGTTTGGGGTGACCTGTTATTCACGAGCACCAAACCCACTGAACCATGGAGACAGGGAGGTGGGATGTGAGTGAGAGCAGCTCAGCTCCACATGGATGGGAAATACCCACTGGAAATCATGGCTGAGATCTCAGTTAAACCTGTGTAACTTAGCATGTGAACAGGCCTATTTCCCTCTCCTCAATGTCACTGGGGACAGTGTGGCCACCTGTAAGTCCCTGTGTCCCCAAATATCTGTGCAAACCCGACTGCCAAACCCGGGATGATTAAACACAAACAACAGCGACAGCATGAGCCACCACCACTGCTAAAACTTGCCATAGTCCAGTCCTGAGCCACATTTTCTTGCCACTGGCCAGGATTTCATGCAGCTCTCTCCCCCTTCTTGCTCCACAGTAGGAAAACACAGATGTTCAGCCTGTCAGCATCAATCCACAGTGCTCAGATGCACGAGGCCAGGCAGCTGTGGTGACCTAAAGCCTCACACACTCACTCTCTGCTTTTTCCAGGGGCTGATTCCCTTGGTTAGGACACAGCACAGCCAGGCTCTCTGTGGTTTTAAGTGCACATGGTTAAGAGGTAAATAATTGAGCTGTGTGTTTCCTAACTTTTCCCCCTGTGATTCCATCTGACAATGACGCACCAAAAGCCACAGCACTGAAGGATCATCACGTATGATCTGATGGTCAGGCTGCTCTCGTTGGGCTGATGGTTATGGTAAGGAAGCAAATAACTTAATGAAGCAATTACTCATATCAAATCAGCAGGTTTTGTTCTTTTCTTCTGCCTAAATTACAAGGAACCAGGAAGAATGTCCAATTACTCAGGGCAGAATTTCATTACCAAATGAGATAACATCTGCTCAACCACAAGGTGCATCAGATGGCCATTTTCATAGAATGGTTAGGGAAGAGAGCACTTCAACCTGAAATTAAAGTTGAAGAGGGCATTAACAGACAACAACATAAAAATTAAAGGCAGTAGTCAATGCCCATTCAATGGAAGGAAAATCCCTGAATGTAAGGGAAGTCTGAATGAAAGGCCATAAGTGTTTTCCGTTTTCAATAGCTCCAGTTTCTGAAAACAAAACTCTTCAAGGTGGCTCGTGAGCTGACCCACATGAATACATCCCCCACCCCCTCCAAGAATCATTGTAAAATCCCTGAGCTGCTTTCAGAACTGCCAGCTAAGCACTTCAGAATCTAACTGCAAGTTTGAAAAACAAAAGCAGGTCAAAGTCAAACTCTCAAACCCCTCACAGCTTAATCCATTTTTCACAAATAAAGAGCCCAGGTTTATGGCTTTTATGGTCTGAGTTTGAGTTGAAACTACACAGATTAAGCAACAACCACAGCCTAGTGTCAGTTGTGTCCTTCCAAAGTGGTACAGGAGGGATCTGGATCTTACTTGCCACCAAGTGAGAGGATCCCTAATTTTCATCCAACACCACACCTAACCCAGGGCAGGGCCTTCCCCCAGTGCCTGGACCGTCAGGTGCATTTTCACAAGTGCAATTTAGAGAACTGAAAATGCACCTTTAGTGAAGGGGGAGAAGGGGAGCAGAGGCGCAGTGCTGGAGCTCTGAACAGCCAGGTTTGCTGGTGCTGCAGCGGAGGGAGGCACAGAAAGTGTGGGGGAGAGGGACCACACAGCAGCTCTCCTGACCTCCCCAGCAGCACCAACCAGCCTGGCTGCAGGCTGAGCACCTGCCAGCAAGCCAGGCACGGCTGTTTGGCTGCTCCTGTGCCCGTGCAGAGACATCCCTGGGTGGGCAGGGAATGGCACAGCCATGCTGCAAGCTGTGCTTCGCTGTCTGATTCCAGATCCAGCCCTGAACGCAGCTCCCAGCCTTGTGAGAGTGATTCAGAGCATATTCCTGCATGACCTTACACGTTTGCCTCCCATGTCTGCGAGGCAGAGGCACAAGGTGCCCCTTCCCCTGACAGCTCTCGGTGGAAAAGCAGCCCCAAATGCAGAGGGGGCTCTGCCTTGGCTCTTGCAGGGAAAACACTGGACAGGAGCCATGGGGCCTGCTACAACTGGGAAAGGGGAGCAAGGAACTGGAAAACAGAATCAACAACAAAAGAGCCCACTGAAAACATGGATAAAGGGAAACCACTGCAGGATTGACCAGAGTCTGCCTATAATCACCAGCAAAGCAATTACAGAATTAGGGATGATTTATAACAGACTGAAGAGCTGGATACTTGGCACGTGCTATGGAAAAGCTGTAAGGAGGGAATTCTGTATGCTGGCACTGGGCTCAGGAGCCACAAGTGATGCAGCCTCAGCAGTTCTGTCCTTTACAGAGCAAACTGAGCAGCATTTGGATGTCTTTTCTTATAGCTCTCAGCTTCCAGCTATAATTTGGTCCAGCCATCGATTCCAAGTTTTAAAAATCAAAACAAACAAAATTTAGTTATGCATAATGTTGAAAAAATATGAGGCATGATTAATAATAGCCACTGTTTCCTCAGTGCTGTAACACAGAGCAGCTTCCAGCCAGCACTGGCAGCTCTTTTGGGAGGAAATTACTATTGTCCAACTTCACAGGTGGGGAAACTGAGATACAAAAGGGCTGCAGAAAGCAGCTGGTTTAGCCCAGCTTTAGAGTTGTAGTCTTGGGCTTTTATCATACATAAAACTCTCAGTTTTCCTGGAAACTGGGGCAGGTTGATCTGTGATGCAATGTCACCCAGCATCAGCCATCACTTGTCTTTGCCTTGCTTGCTAAGGACATAATTCCACTGTTACTCTCTCTTTTCTTGCACTGGCACAGCTTCATTTCTCATTGCTCTTTATCTTCAATTTATGTCATTTATTCTAGAATTTCAAAGGATGATTTTGCCATCAATCAGCAGCAGCTAAAATACCTGCCCAAGATTTAGGAGAGTGGAGAAACCAGCCTCTCAAACCCAAACTCATTTCCAATCAACTCACACATGAACAACAAGCCCCAAGCTGAGAAGTCCAATTTAGTTGGTACAAATACCTTTGGAAAGCTCCAGGGGATTCTTCCACTGACAGTGAAAGGAGAAAATCTAAAAGACAGAGGAGTTGCAACAGGCAGTGGCTTTGAGGGTAAAAATCAGCTTCATTTGAAGCTCTGCAGTGCCAGTGAGGAAGCAGCCAGGGCTGCCTTCACACCCAGCTCAGAGTGATCAATCACCATGAATCATCCCTTGAGAGAGGAGCAGGGAGGTGATTTAAACACTGAAACATGCTGCTGCTGCTGCTCAGCAGGTACCTGCATGACTGGGCTGACATACCCACCTCAGAGGGACTTCAAACAGGCTGGGGAGGCAGGGAGGGAGGCTGCAGGAGCACATCTCCAATCCACGTTCCTGCCCAGAGCCTCTGAGCTCCCACAAGGGACAGTCCCAGTCTTGCTGCTGGGGAAGCACCTCAAAGCCTTTTCAATAAGTATTTTCATCTTACATGTTTCTATAAAATATCCTTGTTTCTATAAAACATCCCAAGCTTTCCAAACCGTGGGGTTTTTTCGGTGCTGGCACTCGCAGGGTGCAGACAGGCCCTGCAAGGCAGCGCCAGAGATGAAGAGAGAAAATCCAGCCACACTGTGCAAAGCTGCCTCTCTCCTCACTGAGGGAGGGACAAGCACAGCATTAAGGGCAAGTGAGCAAACAGAGCTGGGGTTTGAGTCCAGCTCTGTACAAACTGGCAGGAACTGCAAAACGATGCAGGGAAACGAGTGCCCAAGAACAACAGAGGGCCGTGGTCTCAGCCCAGCCCCTCAGCCCTGCCAAGACAAGCCAAGCAGCATCAGAGGCAGCTGCCAGAGTTTTGGGGGGCTTTGAGGAGTCAGCTGGGGCTCAGGCTGGGGCATGAATGGTTTCCTAACAGAAATGATTCAGAGTCTGGAGCGGTGTCAGGAGGAGCTCGCTGAGCTGGCTGGTGCCAGGAGCTCTGTGAATGCAGCAGCAAGGAATGCTTCCTCCCTCCCTCCCTCCTCATCCCCCGGCCTCCCGGCTGCTGCCGGCACCGGGCTGCGCAGAACCACTCGGAAAAAGCGGGTTGTGATCCAGAAACCCCCGGGGGCATCTGGCCTCCGTCTCCGCACGGGCTGTGAAGGGAAACTCCACAGAGTAGCTGCAGAAACAGCCACCTGCTGGGAGGGTCGAGGCTCCAATAAACCCTCACCTCACCCGTGGCCAAAGGCAAACAGCTCTGTTCCGAGGAGGGGGAAACAGGAACTGTGAAAGGGGCATTACAAGCCCTGGTGCAAAAGCCTTCCTGCTGTGGCTGTGTTTAATAACTCATATTCCCAAGAGGAGCAGGGACTGAGACCAGTCTGACCCCACGGAGGGTTCCCATCCAGTGCCAGCTCCCAGCCTGGCTCAGCTGCTGCCCTCACCCCGCTGTGGCCCTGGCTGATGGATTAATTTTCACTCAGGTGGTTGTTCCTGCCTTGCCCTCCCCTGGCTCAGGTGCTGTCCCACTGACACAGCCCCTGCTCAGCATTGTAGTGACTGTCCAAGGGCTTTAACCCATTTAACTCTGCAGCCAACATCACAGGCAGCTCCTTTTTCATCTCCTGAAGACAACTACAGACATCACCTTTTTGCCTTCACTTTTCTTTCCCTTTAATATTGAAACTACAGAAAATAACTAGAGGTGCATCCACCTGGCCATGGCTTTTAGCCATCATCTCTGAACAGAGTACATCGGAATTCTGGGGATAAACACTGCCTCTAAACACTGTCTTGGTGTGGAGAAAAGCAGTGGAAAGTAACAGCTTAACTAAACTGCTCAGAGATGCAGCTTCAGGATAGTGTTACTGCGAAAATACCTCACATTTCAATATTTGCTCACTGATCTGAGCCCTGGTGGATTCAGTTCTCCTACTTCCCCCTTCAGGCAACTCATGAGTAGAAAAAAAATGGATGCGTTAAGTAAATAATTCTTCCTGAAGCATTCAGCAGATTCTGATCTCCCCAGGATATCTCCACAGCCACCTGCAGTACCAAACCCTCCAAGCCTTACTTGTACTGCTTGGTCTCTGTCCCATAGGAGTTTTCCCAAGGAGTCAGGCCTGAGGTTGTTCATCTTGACACAAAACACAGGCTTTTGTGCAAAAAATTTAGCAGTCACCAGATGGAGCTGTTGCCGGTTGTATTTCCTTTTCTATAGGCTTTTATATCATGAAGAACTATAGGGAAGAGAGCCAGCAGTGTGGTGCCTGTCTTTGGAGAGGCCAAGCATAAATCAGTCTGATCACTGTCTGCAAATCTCTGAACAGAGCCTTTCTCCAGCCACTGCTTCCAAGCACAAGCAGAAGAACACACAACTGTAAACATATTTCTCCTCCCATTAAAGCCAAAACAATTTTTATAATAATTATTACTAGCAGCACACGACCAGTGCCTCACAGCCCCCCACTCTGATTCAAGAATTAGAGGCTGTTGATACCCACAGCCCCTCAGCAACGTGGTTCCCACCCAGAAGTTTTCGAGGAGCAAATTTGTCTTGCTGCTGAGCCGTGCCCATTTCATTGGCACTTCAGCTTATCTAACCATGAGAGCAGATTGGCCAAAGACAAATTACACTGTTTATACAATTAACAGTCCTGGATGAGCATATCTCTTCCAAGAAACCATGAGCACTCACAAAGCTGTCTTTTTACAGCAAGGAAGAAAGCCAATGCAAAAGCAGAGCATGTGGCTGCCAGTTATAATTGAAATCATTTTAATAATTCATGCCTCATTACCTTGCCACATGGCAGTTCAAAGACCATCTCCTAATCCTTTAACCCTTCTCTCCTGTGTCCTTTGGTTTGGTTTCTTAGTTTAATCAGTGAAGAAACAAAATGGGGAATGCTCATCAGCACTTGCCCATGGGGACAAAACCCAACGGGGGCTGGTGAGCCTAAGATCTTAATCCCCTTCCTCCTGCCCTCCTCGGTTTCCTGATTTGATCTGCCACTGCCAGCTGAACCAGTAAAGAAATTAATAAACCATCTATTAGATATCCCAGGCTGTTGGCTGGAGCTAGAATTGCTTTATGGCATGTCTAGGTACAGCACTAAGGACAAGGGGAGCTCTTGTTATTCAGCAGCTTTAATATGGCCAGGTAAGAATTGCTGCAAGCAATTGTGTCCTTTATCCTCTGACATCTCCTAGGATTTTTCCAGCTTTGAGTTGTCCTCTGGGTAGTCAGAGGACAGTCAGTCCCACAGCCATGCCCTTTCTCTGCAGCAGAATTACAATCTGAAAATCAGGATACCAGAGCATTACATTTTTTAATGGTTTTGAAGCTTTCTTGTTGCCCCCTTGGCCATCGAGGGAGAGAACACCTGACACCTATTTACTCTTCCAGTACTATGTGGGCAGATTGCAAACAATAAAGTAAGACCCAATGTTATTTATGGCTGCAAGTATGGTCCTGTTCTCTCATGAAAAGGAAATAACCTTGTAAAAACACATTCATTTTGAGCACTGTGTGTATTTACACACAGGAAGGGTCCCTCCTTCACCAGTTTAACTCAGCATGGATGAGGGAAACCAAACCATGTACACACAAACATGCACCAACATGTGCAAAATGAGAGTGCTGGCAGGAGATTTCAACAGCAGAAATGCCAACAGCAGCAGAGACTATCATTCTATCATTTGGAACTCATTACTCAATATGTTCCAGCAGGCAGGTACACAGAGCTGGAGGTAAACCCAGCCTAGAGGAAGCTGTAGCACAAGGAACAGCACGAGCTCTGTGCTGCTGTCACCTCTCCTCCAGCACCCAGGGCTGAGCCCTGAGCCTCCAGCACGGCTCAAACCCCTTCTCCTCAGCAGCTGCCTACAAGCCCTGCCATGCTCCAGCTCCCACCTGCATCTCCACACAGGGAAGGCTTCAGAAGCGCTGCTGGCAGGGATGGAGACAGCCCTCAGGCTCCAGCTGCAGGAACTTTAGGTGCCCTCTGATTTTCAGTTGGTGTCTTGAGGAACAGATCTGGGTCCCCTGGCAGCAGAGCCAGCACAGGGTCACCTTGGGGAATGTTTTGAATACACACAGAAGTCAAGCCCCAGGTGATGGAAACCTGCCCAGCTCCAGCAGCATTAGAAGAGGAGATTTATCCCCTATTTTTTTTAAGTCTATCACAAAGCTTTGTCTGTTGAACATACAGAGCCAGTCCCACGTTCCCTGCACCAGGGAGAGGGGGTTGAGTCACCTGCTCCCTCTGTGAAGTGCTTATCAGAGGAGTTGCTGTGCCTGTGGATGGTCTGTGGAGTGTGTGGGGAGTCCCCCGTGCCTTTTCCCAGGCTGGATGAATGCCTAGCAAGAAAAGGGATCTTTGCAGGGAATTTATTAGGCAGCCTGAGCAGCACTCCAGAAGCTGCATGTTACCTTTGAAGGCCTAAAATAAAATCTATTGACAGATCACTGTGCCTGCAGGGAGAGGACAAAGGTGATCAAACACAGGTTTCTTTCATGGATAAGCTCTGAGCCAAAGCTCTCTGCATTAACAGGGAAAGGAGTACAATGAGTGTGACTCACGGCAGAGCTGTGTGGGTGATGTGCTGCCCACAGGCAGGATGCTCAGCTGATGAGGCCATTTCAACCATTAGACCCCATCCAACATGTCAAGCTGCTCTTAAATGTCGCAGAACCAAGGTGCCAGGTGGGTATTTGCCCTCAGAACACCGATAAGGATTCTTAATTCCCCTTTTCTGTCACTACTCACATTAACAAGCACTGCCCAGTGACAAAAAATGTTAAGGTTTTCAAGCACCATCAAATTGGATTTTCCAGTTTGTAGGAGAGGAAAAGTAAAGGTCACAGTGATCATTACAGCTGTCTCCTTATTCAAAGCAGAGCACTTTAGAGAAGAGTTTGGCCTCACTTCTAATCAGCATTCAGCACTGAAGAGCTTGGGGCTGTTCTGGTCTGGGCAAAGGGCCAGAGAGTGACTGAACAGAAAAAGTAAGCAAAGTCTGCTCTAATATCACTGAGCAAACCAGGTGAAATACAAAAAAATAAGTCAATTAAAACACAAAGCTCTAACTCAGTTTTTTGAATTTCAGTTTCTTTCCCTGTAACAAGATTAGGAATTACAGTAAAACAGGCAAGACACTGATCTTGAGTTTGGTGTTTAAGGAGGATAAAAATGGTGTCTTGAAGAGAGTGCTACCAACACACAGCAGAACTCAAAGGATCAGAACAGAGCTGCGGATCAGGGAAGGAATCAGAGCAGAAGTCCAAGAAGTCGCCACAGCCGTGTTCTGGACTGCTCTGAAAGATTACCTGCTCCCAAATTCATCTTGTCTGAGAGCTGGCTGCTGATCCCTTCTCAATTCCCAGGCACACTGCACCCTTCAGTCTCCATCCAGCTTTTTACAGCTGAACCTCCTCCAGCTCTTCCCTTCCAAACCCCTGTTAAAGTCTTTTAAGGGATCCCGAGCATTATCCAGTGGAACACAAAGGAAGAGAGCTGACCATGTCTCTCCTCCCTCCCTGGCCACCCCTTCCAGCCACGCTGCCAACTCCCAACACATCCTGACCATATATTTAGTCTGCAGTAATTTGCTTTGCATTGTCTTGTGCGGGGTCCAAGCGCAGGAATTACATATCCAGTGAGGCATCCAGCACTCTGGGAAACCCTGGAGCTTTGGAGACTCAACTCCTCACGCTGCTGCCAGAGGTTCAGAGACCTCGTGGTCCAGAGCACCACAGCGACTCAGAGGAGCCGAATGGCAGCTCAGGGAGACAATCCCAAATCCCTGTCTGTGTGTGCTGACAGTGTGTGGAGCAGGGTGAGAGCTGCCATTAAACTGATCCAGGGGAGGGCTCAGTGCTCTGGGAACGGGGTGAGGGTCCTTGGCAGCCCTGCCTGCCAGGGCACAGTCGTGGGTGCTTTGTGGCAGAGAGGCTGAGGCACAAGAGTCACCACAGCATCCAAATGGCAAAAAAAAACCCCAAAACCCAACTGGCAAAAAAACCATTTCCAACTCAGGCTCCTTCACTTTGTTTATAAGGAAAGATTGAGAGGGGAACTTGGTTGGACAGAAAACTCTTTGGGACCAATGGCTCTGAGACACCTTCTCCTAAGGAACCCACAGCTTCTCATTTGTCTGCCTTTAAAAGAGACAAAGCTCATCTATAACTGAACATCTGACAGATATTTCCAAAAGTCCTCCTGAGCCAAGCAGTGTCACCAATCTAAGCCTGGAGCTAAACCTGTCAGACCAAAGCAGATCAAGAGCCTTGAGGATCCACCTCAGTGACCCAGCAGAGCACGAGGCTGCACTGAGGCTCCAGACCAGTCCAGGGAGCTGGGAGAGGGTGGCAGAGCAGGGTGGAGCAGCAGTGGTGGCATTCACCTCCTGGGTACCCCATGCAGCAGGTCAGATTTCACCAACACCTCCAGAGCTGAGCATAAGTCACTTCCCAAGAAGTGGTGATTCGGGGGCTGTTCAGACTGACCCTGTCCTCATTCCAAGCTGGAGGTACAAATAGGGTGGAAGTGAGAAGCAGAGCCATCACTGCCCCCAGCCCCCAGGATTTCCACCCCTGAAGCAGCAGCACTCTGCAGGTGAGCCCGGCTTGGGCAGAGCAAGACCTGATGTGTGGGAACAGGATGTTCATCCTGGAGTCAGCTCCTTCTCTCAACACTGCTCTCTGCACCATCAGCAATCCTAATCCCTGCCTGGGGTAGAAACAGCTTCTTTTACTCTGTTTTCATCAACCATTTAACGGTGGCACAATGAACACCAGGGCTGCAGGCATTCGTGCCCTGCAGGTGGAAGATGTGTGAGCTGCAGGAATTGTTAGAACCCGCCACAGACACGGCACCTGCTTGGATCCCTGAAAATACAGAAGTGAAGGGGACTTCACGAGGGTGCTGGTGATGCTGGGAAACGCTGCAACAATTGCTGGTGGTCAGATGAAATGGTTTTGTGCCTGCCCACAGGCAGCGTGTCCTGGTGCCCACCCATCTCCAGAGCCCCCTCCAGCACCAGGCCGTGATGCCAAGCGGGAGCAAGGACAACCCTGCCACGGCAGGGAAAACTAAACATGGTCATTTTCTCCCTAGAGCGCTTTCCCCCACGAGCCTGTTCACTCTGCAACACACAGAAATTCCTGAGGAAATATCACCCTCTTGTGTCCAAAGCGAAGCGAGCAAGAAATGCTCAAAAAAAGGAAAATAAAGGTATTGCACATCACCGCTGCTGCTCAGGGACCATTGGGGTCACAATTCTTCAATTTAGAGAAGTGGTCTCCAGACTGAGGGCGAGGATGGGCGAGCTGCCCTCCAGAGCACCTGCAGAAAGGGTTGTGCCCCACTGTTACTGCTTTAAATCCAGTAATCAAGAGGCTCAGTCCCACTTCACTCAGGATTCTACAAGTTATGAAAGGTGAAAAGCAGCGATTCCATGCAAACACGGGTCAAATAATCAATTGACATTAATTAACCCTGCATATTAGCTTAGCACTGAGACCTTCCTGGCTCTCACTTGCTCCTGGCATCGGAACCACAAAATCAGGGAGGGATCAGTGCAGAGCAATTAAATACTCATAGGTCTGCTGCTGCCACTGCTCTGCTACAAACAGCTCAACCTTCACCAAAATCGTGGTGTGCCACCTACCTGGGACATTTCTGGACTCTGCCCCCAATAACCTGAGGCACTCAGTGGTCCCAGAGCTGTGGGATGGGGTGGGAGCTGCCCTGGGTACAGATGAGAAGGGGAATTTGCCAAGGTGCAAGTCCTGTGAGCTAAACTGGGCTTTCACTTTTAACTGAGATGTTAATCTGCCACTCAGGTCCCACTTCAGACATGAGCTGTCACTACCAGCCACAATTTCATGTTACACAATCTCATGCTTACTTCATCCTTGGCAAAAAAAAACAAAACAAAACAAAACAAAACAAGCTGCAAACATGACTTGGGTAAGGCAAACATGTTTTCCATAGTGAAAGTTTGTTCTGTTCTCCTTTCTCCCCAGCAGGCCCAGGGCAGCTTCTCATGGGCTCTGCATCTCTCCAGCAACAGCTGGACCCACGGTGAGCTGGTCCCTCAGCAACACCATCACTGCTGCATGTGGGTTTGATTTTTTGGGATTTTGTTTTGTTTGTTTTGGGGGTTTTTGTTTTTGTTTTGTTTTTTTTTGTTTTTTTCAGGTTTTTTTGGGGGGACAGGGGGTTGGGGTTTTTTGTTGTTTTTTGTTTGTTTGGGTTTTTCAAAATTTGTTTTGGATTTGTTGTTTTGGGGGTTGTTTTTTTTGCTTTTATCCATAGCCAATTTAACCTTGCTGTTCTCTCACACACAGCACTAATTATGACAGCCACACTTCATGGAGGATTACTGTATCTTCCAAAGGTTTTGGTTGCCTCATTGGGGTTGCTCTGCTCACTTGCAGACAGGATAAAAATATTTCCCACTGTCCTATCCAGGCTTAGCTTGCTCATCCCAGATTGCACAAGGTGCCATCTCCCATTTCACTCCCCCTGCATAATTCTGTCCATCTCCTTCATCCTCTTAAAAAGCCACAAGCAATTTAGCTTGAAGAAAAAAATAAATGATAAAGAGCAATAAAATAGCCAACTGCAGACATGAGATCCACAATGTGTTTGTCATTTAGATTTAATCAAAATGTTAATATGCATTCAATGTTATTTGAGAATTTCAGATGTATTTAATATGAGAGGATTTGCATATCTACCACTGAGTTTTTAATCCTTGATAAATGTGTAGAATAATCAATTATTCAATGAACATACAAGAGTTGGCTGATTAAATCTCAATTATAAAGGCAAGTCTTACCCACTCTATTTATTATGACTGTTCTCTCAGCATTGCCTAATTAAGCCATATTTGATTATGGGGTGAAAAACATTTATTGCAGATATTGTGGCTCTGTAATTGATGCATATCTGTGGCCTGGCTGTTAAGCCCTAATAAATACATTTTAAACAGCTAATTATTTAATTAACAACACTCTTCCAAGCTCAGTGTAAACCATTCTGCAGCCCTGCCATGAAAGCCCTGGTAGGAATGAAAGCACTGGAAGCTGCTGCAGTGGTTTCACCCCTCTCTCCCCGTGCCAGCATTGCTGGGCTGCTCCCAGCTCTGCTGCCAATGCTTTGAAAAGAGACTCCACCACAGGGGCTGGGATCCACCAGTCCAAACTGGTCTCTGCAGTGTGGACATTCACACCTGAACTGGCTGTTTGCCTGTCGCAGTCCAGGGAGGGGAACAGGCACTAGCAAGGGATGCTGTGGTTTTGTTTGTAGGACACATCCAGCTCCTTTTATTCATCAGGTTTTTTAAACTTGTGCTGCCAACATCCTGCTGCTCCGGCAGGGTTTAGAAGCAGCCTCGCAGCTTCACTCCTACCTTGAAGGCAACTGCAGGTCAGCAACATGAAAGTACACTTCTGAACTTTATTTTCACACCCATCTCTTGAAAGGTTGACAAAACCTTCCAGGTCAAGCTGTTTCTAGTCACTGCTTGGCCCATGGCACAAGAGGCAGCTCTGTGCTGGTCCCCACTCCAATTAACTCCAATTAACAAGAGAGGAAAAATCACAAGAGCTTGGTAACTCTTCCATGGCAGGAGCCTTTCTGCAGGAGATTTTGGACATCACCAGGTGTCTACAGTTCAGTTTCAGCTCCCAGTTCAACAACTGGAGATGTTCAAAAGAGAAGAGCACCACAGCATGCCCAAGATTTGTTTGTTTTCCCTCAGCTATGAGAATTTAACTCCTCTCCCTTGCTGAGACTCTGGTACCAGAAAATCCACCACAGAAACACAGAAAATGGAAAGGAAAGGGTCTGTGGGAACTCTTCCTACATAAATACACACAACCACAGCACCACTCCCAAACAAACACATCAGGTAGGCTGGAAGGAGATTTAATGGCACTGCTGGAGCTCAGCAGCTCTGTGACTCTGGTGCTTCTCTGCAGGATTTGAAGATGTGCAGTTTAGGCTACTAAGCCACTGTCTTTTCCTGTGATTTAAAATGAGCATTGCTCTAAGTTTTCATTTTCTTCAGATCAAATCATTCAACCTGCTCTAACTACCCAGCATTGAAAGCACTTGCCCAGCTCTTTTTTTTTTTTTTTTAACATGTTGGTTAATCTGAAGCAAGATTTGCTAATGCAAACCTGGTGGGATGGAATTGCAGCAGACACCAACATAAGTATAAGACAGAAGTATTTTTGCTAAGAACTGCAGAAACAGCCCCAAAGCTCCTCAGAGAGCCAGCAAAGCGAGCCTGCTGCCTTTCCCAGGCAGGATTCCTCATTGCAAGGGATCTTGCAAAATACCATAACTTAATTATCCATCTGTTTATTATCAGAGAATTATCTGCTTCCAGGTTTTCTTCCCTTAGAAGCCAGAAATGGTGAAAATTTGCAAAAAAAAAAAAAACAAAACAAAACTGAAAAGCAGAATGCAAAGCCCCATGGCCAGCCCCAGCCCCAGCCTGTGAAGAACAGAGGAAGTTTAATTGCATTTGGGACTTAGGAAACAAACACTGGCCACCCCAATATCACACAGGGTTATCCAGTCACTGTCCCAGCCACTCTGGTGCCTCTCAGTCTCCTTTGGGCCACAAAGGGAGCACAAGAGACAACAACAATCTGAGCCCCTTGAACATAGGGATGCTGTGACTTCCTCTTCAAGTCAAACATCCTGGTTTATCTGTTAGTGAGGGATCCTCTTCAGGAGCTCTGCATGCTCCTTTGTAAAGTAATTATAATTAAATGATACTTAGAATTATAAACTATAAAGTAATTACAATTTAAATGTATTTTTGGCCCCAAACCTTTTTGATCCCACAGAATATTAAGTACCAACTTCCATCTAACAGCCTTTGATATTTCCTTTTGCTCCAGCTATAATGAACCTCAAAGTAAAAACCCTGCTCTTCTCTCTCCTCAGCCAGCCAGGCTGGTAAACTGGACCCAGAAGTTCCACCCATGGCACCCTAAGTATTATCATCTTCTCAATAGATTTGGAACCATCTGTTATGTGCCTCTAACCCAGGTTTGATGGCAGCAAACAGCACTCTGGCCTTGCAGAGGATGGCAAACACCTCCTTAAGCAGCCAGTCAGGTGCTTCAAAGTCTCTGAAAAATCAGGCAAATGGAACAAATAAAACCAGAACTGTGTGTGTAAAAATGAGTGCTGAATATTGATGGTTTCAAACTCAGCCCAAACTGGCTCAATAATTGGTTTTTTACAGCATCTCTGAAAAAAATATGGGAATATTCTCCTTTGAGTGATTCTATCTTGAGGGAGTGTGTGGAAGCCATTTCACACTGGGGCTAAATGCAGATCCTGTGGGGTAAGGCAAATATTGAATAGAAATACAGCTACCTGCATCCTCCACCCACAGCTGATGGGGAGATGGCAGGGATTCCTCTGCAGTGGGATCATCTCTTTGCAGCTCTGAGCTGCTTTTTCCTGGGAGGAAAAGCCAAAGCTAAAGATCTATCATTAGGACTTATCTTCAAAAGAATTTTAATGAAGCAGAAATCCTAAATGTAGAAAATTAAAGAGCCTCCTGTTTTATCCCTGGTATCTAAATCCTGTAGGCAACATGAAAGTCACTGAAATATTTCTAAGCCTGAATAATACAAAATGTACAGATGAGAATCTTCCTCTGATGAATATTTGATAGAAATAGTCTCAGCGTGGAATGTGGAGAGCACCTTCACTCCCACACACGTCTGTGTGTACATGCAGAAAGCTCTAGAGGCTGAGACTCAAGAGTCTAAAGTGAAGAGAATTTGACATGCAAAAGCACAACCATCAGCTTCTGCTTTCCTTTGCCAGCCAGGCAGCACAAACTCCTCCTCACTGTGATGTTCACCAGTCTTCCCCTTCACCCTGTTCCCCTTTCAAGCCCCTCCACACGATGCATTTCCATGTTCTATTGTAAGAAAACACCATTCCTAAAGCAGTTCACTCGGCACAAATTGACATCAACAGTGCCTCTCTCACAACAACCCTTTGGTGTGGCTGNGCACAAGAGACAACAACAATCTGAGCCCCTTGAACATAGGGATGCTGTGACTTCCTCTTCAAGTCAAACATCCTGGTTTATCTGTTAGTGAGGGATCCTCTTCAGGAGCTCTGCATGCTCCTTTGTAAAGTAATTATAATTAAATGATACTTAGAATTATAAACTATAAAGTAATTACAATTTAAATGTATTTTTGGCCCCAAACCTTTTTGATCCCACAGAATATTAAGTACCAACTTCCATCTAACAGCCTTTGATATTTCCTTTTGCTCCAGCTATAATGAACCTCAAAGTAAAAACCCTGCTCTTCTCTCTCCTCAGCCAGCCAGGCTGGTAAACTGGACCCAGAAGTTCCACCCATGGCACCCTAAGTATTATCATCTTCTCAATAGATTTGGAACCATCTGTTATGTGCCTCTAACCCAGGTTTGATGGCAGCAAACAGCACTCTGGCCTTGCAGAGGATGGCAAACACCTCCTTAAGCAGCCAGTCAGGTGCTTCAAAGTCTCTGAAAAATCAGGCAAATGGAACAAATAAAACCAGAACTGTGTGTGTAAAAATGAGTGCTGAATATTGATGGTTTCAAACTCAGCCCAAACTGGCTCAATAATTGGTTTTTTACAGCATCTCTGAAAAAAATATGGGAATATTCTCCTTTGAGTGATTCTATCTTGAGGGAGTGTGTGGAAGCCATTTCACACTGGGGCTAAATGCAGATCCTGTGGGGTAAGGCAAATATTGAATAGAAATACAGCTACCTGCATCCTCCACCCACAGCTGATGGGGAGATGGCAGGGATTCCTCTGCAGTGGGATCATCTCTTTGCAGCTCTGAGCTGCTTTTTCCTGGGAGGAAAAGCCAAAGCTAAAGATCTATCATTAGGACTTATCTTCAAAAGAATTTTAATGAAGCAGAAATCCTAAATGTAGAAAATTAAAGAGCCTCCTGTTTTATCCCTGGTATCTAAATCCTGTAGGCAACATGAAAGTCACTGAAATATTTCTAAGCCTGAATAATACAAAATGTACAGATGAGAATCTTCCTCTGATGAATATTTGATAGAAATAGTCTCAGCGTGGAATGTGGAGAGCACCTTCACTCCCACACACGTCTGTGTGTACATGCAGAAAGCTCTAGAGGCTGAGACTCTACTCAAGAGTCTAAAGGGAAGAGAATTTGACATGCAAAAGCACAACCATCAGCTTCTGCTTTCCTTTGCCAGCCAGGCAGCACAAACTCCTCCTCACTGTGATGTTCACCAGTCTTCCCCTTCACCCTGTCAATAATTGGTTTTTTACAGCATCTCTGAAAAAAATATGGGAATATTCTCCAGGCTGAGCTGTGAGGCTCAATAATTGGTTTTTTACAGCATCTCTGAAAAAAATATGGGAATATTCTCCAGGCTGAGCTGTGAGGCTCAATAATTGGTTTTTTACAGCATCTCTGAAAAAAATATGGGAATATTCTCCAGGCTGAGCTGTGAGGCTCAATAATTGGTTTTTTACAGCATCTCTGAAAAAAATATGGGAATATTCTCCAGGCTGAGCTGTGAGGCTCAATAATTGGTTTTTTACAGCATCTCTGAAAAAAATATGGGAATATTCTCCAGGCTGAGCTGTGAGGCTCAATAATTGGTTTTTTACAGCATCTCTGAAAAAAATATGGGAATATTCTCCAGGCTGAGCTGTGAGGCTCAATAATTGGTTTTTTACAGCATCTCTGAAAAAAATATGGGAATATTCTCCAGGCTGAGCTGTGAGGCTCAATAATTGGTTTTTTACAGCATCTCTGAAAAAAATATGGGAATATTCTCCAGGCTGAGCTGTGAGGCTCAATAATTGGTTTTTTACAGCATCTCTGAAAAAAATATGGGAATATTCTCCAGGCTGAGCTGTGAGGCTCAATAATTGGTTTTTTACAGCATCTCTGAAAAAAATATGGGAATATTCTCCAGGCTGAGCTGTGAGGCTCAATAATTGGTTTTTTACAGCATCTCTGAAAAAAATATGGGAATATTCTCCAGGCTGAGCTGTGAGGCTCAATAATTGGTTTTTTACAGCATCTCTGAAAAAAATATGGGAATATTCTCCAGGCTGAGCTGTGAGGCTCAATAATTGGTTTTTTACAGCATCTCTGAAAAAAATATGGGAATATTCTCCAGGCTGAGCTGTGAGGCTCAATAATTGGTTTTTTACAGCATCTCTGAAAAAAATATGGGAATATTCTCCAGGCTGAGCTGTGAGGCTCAATAATTGGTTTTTTACAGCATCTCTGAAAAAAATATGGGAATATTCTCCAGGCTGAGCTGTGAGGCTCAATAATTGGTTTTTTACAGCATCTCTGAAAAAAATATGGGAATATTCTCCAGGCTGAGCTGTGAGGCTCAATAATTGGTTTTTTACAGCATCTCTGAAAAAAATATGGGAATATTCTCCAGGCTGAGCTGTGAGGCTCAATAATTGGTTTTTTACAGCATCTCTGAAAAAAATATGGGAATATTCTCCAGGCTGAGCTGTGAGGCTCAATAATTGGTTTTTTACAGCATCTCTGAAAAAAATATGGGAATATTCTCCAGGCTGAGCTGTGAGGCTCAATAATTGGTTTTTTACAGCATCTCTGAAAAAAATATGGGAATATTCTCCAGGCTGAGCTGTGAGGCTCAATAATTGGTTTTTTACAGCATCTCTGAAAAAAATATGGGAATATTCTCCAGGCTGAGCTGTGAGGCTCAATAATTGGTTTTTTACAGCATCTCTGAAAAAAATATGGGAATATTCTCCTTTGAGTGATTCTACCTGCATCCTCCACCCACCTAAATGCAGATCCTGTGGGGTATAGGACTTATCTTCAAAAGAATTTGTGGAGAGCACCTTCACTCCCACACACGTCTGGGTGTACATGCAGAAAGCTCTAGAGGCTGAGACTCTACTCAAGAGTCTAAAGGGAAGAGAATTTGACATGCAAAAGCACAACCATCAGCTTCTGCTTTCCTTTGCCAGCCAGGCAGCACAAACTCCTCCTCACTGTGATGTTCACCAGTCTTCCCCTTCACCCTGTTCCCCTTTCAAGCCCCTCCACACGATGCATTTCCATGTTCTATTGTAAGAAAACACCATTCCTAAAGCAGTTCACTCGGCACAAATTGACATCAACAATGCCTCTCTCACAACATCCCTTCAGTGTGGCTGGATCAGCTCTACACCAGATTTACTGCCAGTCCCTCTCCTGGGGCAGCAGCTCCTCACTCCTGAGATCAGCCGAGGAAAGGGAGCAGCTTTGTTTTCCTGGCCCTCCTGGGGACAGGCTGAGCTGTGAGCACAGCTCACTGTCAGCTCAGACGAGTTACAAGGAAATTAAACTCGAGCCCAGACTATGAATGATGCCAGCAGCAGGAGGCTGCAGGGACAGATCAGGCAGACACTGCGCTCCTGGGATGGGCTGGACCTGGACACAGGGAATTATTTTGTGTGCTAGAGCTGTGCAAGTCCTTTCTAGGACCTTGCCGGCCCTAGCCCATTACTCTGCTTTAGCATCCTGCCTGGTGCCTCTCCCCACGCTTTAGGGACAGTCTGTGTCTTTCTCCATTCTCCTAAAATGGCCTATTTTTAACGAGCCAGGGAGTTCCCTCCCTCGTTAATGGGTATGCCCAGAGGAGTGGCAAGTGGTGTCTATCTAATCCAAGCCTAGGACCAGATATTAATAAAATCCTTCACACCATTACACCATTAAACACCACTGTGTGATCACATTTTCCTGTTAAACATTGATGCCAACTCCTACTGCAGTATTCACCATTAAAAGTCTTTTAAATGTGCTTCCACAGACGGGGGGGAAAAAAAAAGATATTTGAGGCCACAGAGTATTAAGAAGGGATTTCCTTCTTTTAGGCTGGTATTTCCTTTTTCTCTGGCTGAAAAGAGTGCCAGAGTCACAACCCTTCTCTCCTCCTTTCCCTTCAGTTGGCCAGGCTGTTTGACAGTGCTAAAGGCAGATTTAATCACAATCTGATGTAGTAAATTGAAGCACTTCAGAGCTAACAGTTGTTGTGCTTGTGGCTTTTGAAGACACTTCCTGTTTTGATGCAAAGGAAATAAAAAGTCACAAAAGCGGGGAGGAAGAGACCAAAAAATAAAAATGCATCTTCCAATCCTTACAAACCAAACCTGCTCCCGAGGAAATACACTGCCAGCACAAATATTTAGGAAAAATTCACAATGCAGAGTTGAGTTTCTGAGGCACTGCTTTTTTATTTAAAGTCTTTCAACATAGATGAAAAGGCCACAGTTATCCTGGGGGCTGATTTAGGCCCCTGTTAGACAAAGGGCAGCCACAGAGACACGAAGTGCTGTCTGGGGGTGGATGGCAGCTGATGCACGAGGTGCAAGTCGCTGCACCTGAGGCAACAGCTAAACCACAGCAGAGCCACAAAGGGTTGTGACATCCCTGCCTTCACTTGCTGGCTCGGCTGAGAACACTTCCAGAGCGAGCACAACGCCAGCTCAGGGCTGCTGGGTGTCCTGGGGACACTGGGAACATGCAGCACCTTCCTTCCCAACACACTGCCCCTTCCTCCGAGCAGGGTAACTCTTGCACTCCCTGCCTCTTGCAGGCAGCCCGAGGATGCAGCTGTGAGCATCTCCCACTCTTTCCAGGACATCCTACAAGTCATTCAGCTTCAAAGATTCACAGTGCACCTACCCACAGAGCTCGTGTTCCACACATTTAACCACACAGAGCACCTGCCCACAGAGCTTGTGTTGTGCACATTTAACCACACAGATCTGGGTTATTTTCATCATACCAAGCCCCTGCTGGAGTACAGCAGTGATGCTTCATGCACCCACATCACAGGGACTGCCCCAGAACCAGCTCCCTCCAGGTGGCAAACCCCAGCTGTTTGCTCTCAGTGTTTCTAACCTAGAGCTGCAGTTCCCAGAAGAACACACAAAAACCAACCAAGAAAACACAGTACAGAACTAGACAATGACCTTGTATAACTTTTCCAATACAGCTTTACCCCCAACAAGACTAAAACAGCGCTTACCTAAAATTCCTGGCAACTGGCTCCACCAAACCAACCTCTTCTCTTCCTGCTCCTCTGTTTCACATCGTCACTCCCTGCATGCCTTAGGAAACCTCAGCTGCACCTCATTACTTGGCCACCTAAACTGCAGGGAACCTGAAGTGGGGAATTGGTTTCCTGCGTCCTGCTGATGTGAAATGGCCTCTACAGCCAGCTGTGTAATGTGAGAAAATTAGAGTCACTTAAAGAGGATTATATGTATGGCTGAGCAGCCTTAAAATTTGCTGGGGAAAACTTACTTCCAACAGCAAGGAATCTTTCAACCAGCAAAGGACATTTCAGAACTCATAGTATGTTGTCCAAGCAGGTACAAATGCTCTGTTGGTTGGCTCATATGTGACTTACAGTGAAGAGTGTTCCAAGAATATATCAGCATTTTAGGAGGAACCTTTATGGACCAGCTGGGCCACCTAAGAGCTGACAGGACTCAGTAGCAGCTCATGTCACATCACAGAACCGGGGGACTGGGGACAGCAGATCAATGCTGCAGAAAAGTAATTGCACAGCTTTTAAACAAACTGAGTAGTGGGTAACGTTCCATCTCCAATCACTGATCTTTTGAGTCTTGGGTTTATGCCTGAAAGTGCCTAGTCCTGCAAGGAGTGTCCCTAATTTCCCTATAACCCTTGAAATGTAACTGCTAAACATCTCTGAACCTGGCAGACAGATAGCTGTGCATGTGTGAGCATGGCTTTTCCCAGCCAGCAATCAGTTTTCAATAGCTAAAAGAGCAAATAAATCAAATAATAATTTAAGAAAACCCAAAGAAACAAGAAAACCCCAAAACCAAACAAAAACAAACCCCCCCCCACAACAACAAAAAAAAAAACCAAACCAGCAACCCCACCCCTCCAATGCATACATTTTTGTTTATTCTCTGTGTCTTAGGCAGCTTCTTTGTTAATGCTGGTGGTTTCCTCTCCCCATTTTGTCCCTGCCAGACAGGAGTTCACGATTCCACACGGTGCCAAGCACACCCACCCAGCAGCTGAGGCACATGGCTGTACCCCAGCAGGCTCAGACACTGATCACAGCAGAGCTGGGGCACGCTGGAGCTCAGAGCATCCCAGGTGCCACTGGATTTATTCAGGATCTGTACAAATGCCAAGTTTTGTGGAAGGCAGAGCTGTTGCACCAGGAGTTGAGCATTGTTAACTATTTCTGCATGGCCTCCACACTGGGACACCTGAGATACCCAGACAAGCTCTAACATGATGTATCAGAAGTGATTTAACTGTGGGCAGCATTTCTGAGCCCAGAAGGAAGTTGGGTCTGCAGGAGCCAGACTGCTGCTGCTGCTGCCTGAGCCAGCAATGCTCAGAGGAGAGGTGCATGGGCTGATGGGGAGATGCCCAAACAAAGTGATGCAGTGCTGGACCTGAGAGGCTCAGCAGGGGATGTCAGTGGCCATGAATATCAAGTATCAACTCTCCACTCTGATGTCAGAGATTCGACTTGAGATAAATAAGCCACATCAAAAGATAAAATCTCAGATCGTATCATCTGTGGCCGTCAGAGCAAGATCACTGTCTGATCATATCTTGTGGTGACAGAGATGTTACAGTCACCAAATACAATGTGCCACTGGCACATGCCAAACATCCTGCTGGAAAAAAACCCACACAAAATCAGGAGTCACTTGCTCTTATGTCTTTGTGCTAGGAAGTAGATGAGGTCTGCTCATGAAAAAAATCAGATTTTTTAAATGTGAGGTAATGACAGTGGTGCCAGCTCAGCACTGAACAGGTTTGATTGTCATGTTACCCTCTACTTCATTCCATGCAACAACAGAATAGGAACATGAGGGGGGTGTGTATGTTGGTGGGATTGAATGAAAACTGCTTCACTGCCTGACTCAGTGGCCTTGGTCCAGGGGCATCAGCTACCCAGTGCCTCAGCTTCTCTTCTTTAAATTGGAAACAGCAGAAGATGGAGTTAATCAGTGAATTCTGCTCAGAGCAGATCAAACCCTGTTCACAGCCTGGCCACAGCCAGCAGGACTGCAGCTCTGCCCTGCCTGCAGGAGCCACGGGAGCTGAGCGTGCCTGTGGAAAGCCTGGCAGACACATCCACGGGTTCATGCAATTCCTTGTTGTGTCTGACCACCGTGCCTGACTTTTACCTGCTAACAACACCTCTGCCCATGCCAGCTGCCCTGGGGCCAGCAGGGACCTGTGTCCACTGAGTGACAGAGTGGCCACAGGCAGCTGTAGCACAGAGCACGGTGTGGCAGTGACAGTGACAGTGAGGGAACTGAGGGGTCACAGGGAGCTGCAGCACAGAGCACGGTGTGGCAGTGACAGTGACAGTGAGGGAACTGAGGGGTCACAGGGAGCTGCAGCACAGAGCACGGTGTGGCAGTGACAGTGACAGTGGGGGAACTGAGGGGTCACAGGGAGCTGTAGCACAGAGCATGGTGTGACAGTGAGGGAACTGATGGGTCACAGGCAGCTGTAGCACAGAGCAGTGTGGCAGTGACAGTGAGGGACACTGGTGGGTGGCAGCTCAGAGGAGGACAGCGAGGCTGGTTTTGGGGGTGATGCTCTGCAGAAGTGGCTCCACAGCCCTGCCGAGCGCACAGCAACCACAGGCCCCTGCCAGAACGTGCTCACGGGTCCCTCTCTCAGGATGGGGACAGGCCAGACCGCAGAGCAGCCCCCCTGCAGCACTTCTGAACATAAATAACACCCCAGACCCCTCCACAGCAGTCAGGCTTCGCTGTCTCCACCACAAAACCACAATTTTTGTCTTGAGACACGAGAGCAGCCCGAGAGAAGTGAGCTGCAGGAAGCATGTTATTAAGGAATGTAATTATTTTTATTATGAATATTTCTGCCTCTCTTTTTGTTCCACTCAAGTGGTGCCCCCAGGTCTGAGCATTAGGGCTTGCCATGGAATAACAAGCACTGGAAGAACAGCCCTCCCCTGCTTTCAGCCAAGCCCACCCAGGCAATGTGCAAGCTCACCGTGGCCATCACGGTGAGATTCACGAACAAAAGCACCAGGAGGACAGCAGCCATCCTTTCAACGATGGATCCCTCCTGGTTCACCTAATCCTAGGTCTAAAAGTTGCAAAGCCTCAGTTCAGGCTGTTCATTTGAGTTTCTCTGTGAGCTCTAAACCTGCTGGGAACTCTCCTCTATTTCCTCTTTTGGCTAGGACAGAAATATAATGATCTATTTTTTCGTGCTACAACTTTATTTCCAAAACACCCTTGCAAGAAGGAGCACATGGCTCTCTGTGTGTGCTGTCTATGGAAGGACTGTTTTTAATTTTAGCCTTGATAGTCATTAGGAACTGTGATTTCTTTGCCTGCAGTGTTTACACACACACACACTTGATTTCTTTCTTGAAACCTTGAACCGTTTAGGGGTTTTTTTAATGAAATAAAGACTTTTGAGACCAAAACCTGTAAGAGTTTAGGCACCAACTACCATCACTTTGAGGAGACTTCCTAGAAAAGCTTTCACTGTGAGAATTACAAAGTATGAGAATGAGAGTAACAGAGAAATCCACAATGATGTTACAGAGTTTATTCAATAATCTTATTTCTGAGAAATCACAGGCAATTGTGCAAAATGTCATCTCTGCACTGGGACTTTAAATGTCACTGACCCACAAACTTGTTGCTAATTATGTCTCTGAGCAGAGATGATATAACACAAGTGCAAACCATGAACAGTACATTGGCTTTAGTGGTTTCTCAGAACACTTGTCTCCGAGTTGTAAGGCAATAACGTGTGGGGAAAGAGACCTCACAAAACAAGTGTCTCTTTTTTCTGTCACATCAGAGCAGAGTAATAAATTCCACCACCTGAGGAGGAAATGCTTACTACCATTGGTAAAGCATCACTCGTACAAGGACCCCCAGAAAAAGCTTTTACAACTTGTGTGACTTCCAAGAGTCACAGACGGACCAAATGTCTCAGGGCATCATGAACTGCAGAGAGGAATGAATTTAAAGGCTTTTCCAGAGAGTTACTAATTACTAATTACTGATACTAATTCACCGAAGGAATGAGAGAGCATCTTCCACTTGGCACATGCAGTGTTTGGTCATTATTCCCACTGCAGACAGAAGCATGGGTGTAGCAGAGCTTTTCTAATATCTCAGGTGGAAATCTCTGGGGCCATGGATGCGCTCTCCAGGGAGAGCTTCTGACGTGTGCCAGTCGGTGCAGTCAAATACCAGCTAAAAGCAAAATAATTATTCTTGTGAAGTAGTTACACAGGAATTAGCAGCATCCAGAGACTTCATCCAACCCTATCAGCAGTTAATTACACAGAGTGGAGCCACCTCCCATCCACAACTGGACAGATAATCTACTTGTACCAGACAGATTGTGACAACACTGTAAAATTTTAATGTTAGGACAAAGTGGTTTATTCCCTTTAGTCAGTATTTAGGCTGGTTGTTTTACTTCAATTTCTTAAATGAAAAAATTATGTGAGAGTCTTGTAGACAAGGCCAGTGTTTACACCTATATGAGAGAATAATGTATTATCAGTGATTTCCTAAAAGTAAGTTAAAACCTGTTGAGACTCCAAATGAAATTGGAAAGATTTCTTGCACTTTACGTGTAGCCAGTATCCAGTCTGAAGGATCTATTACTGAAGGATTTGAAATAGTGTCAAAAACCATGCAAAACAACATAAATACTGTTAAATTTACATGACAAGCAGTAAAAGAATTCATTAACTAGTGCAGGAGCATATTAACCAAGTATGTCAGATTAAAGAAATGGCACCAATGAAGCATTTTCAGCACCTCAAAGCTTGAAGCTGTGAGAAAACCAAATCTGTGAACTACCAGAAAAAACCCTGCACGTTTTCAGCTTGGCTGTAAGCTGACTGCTAATATATTGCAAGTTGAGGGTTACAAAGCATTCAAAAAGAAACTAAATGCTTTGGGAAACAAGTGCTTACAAAAGCTTGCATACTATGAGTGTAAATAGATTTTTCACTAACACAGGGACCTTGAGAAACCAGCAGTTGGTATCTTGTCTTCAGCAGAACCAGCAGTGCTGGATGTATTTTGGTCAGATCCTCTGAATTCCATAACAGAATGTCTCCTGCATGAGTTTTTGGATGGAAAAAGAGTCACAAGCAGCCACCAGCAAGAGACAGGTGGGAGAAACTGGCTCCAGACCACTCTCCCAGTGTGGGTTTCAGACAGAGATCATGTAGCTCTTACAGCTGCTAGGAGCACATAAACCACTGGATTGCAGGAGAGTCCCTGGAGACATTCCAGTGTCCTGCAGTGTGTCACAAGCCTCAAGAGCAGAAATTCCTTCTCTCCTGTATCCTGTCCTCCTGCAAAACCTTTTGTGGCTCAACTCAGCTATCAGCCTCCTTGGCACCTGAGCTCAGGCACATCCTTGTCAGACACACTTGAGTCAAGGGGTTAAAGTGCTTTTTCCAGATAAATTTTCCTGAGTCTACAGGCTCCATCAGTACTAATCTACATGTGCTGGCTGATTTCTCCAGTTTTGCAAATAACCAGAATTATTTCTGATGAGCCCTCCCCTTCTCAGGCACTCAACCCAGGCCACTCCATCCAGACCTGGTCCCTGAGTCACTTCAGACACACTTCGTACCTTGCCTCTCGGGTTTTCTCTGTCCTTGCTCAGCTGCCTTGGCTTGCTCCATCCCTGTTCCACAAACTCTGACACTGGAGCTGCAGCCCTGCTCCCCACCTGAGGCTGCTTTGCTCCCAGCTGCAATTCCTGTCATTTATCCATGGATGGGGCTGGGGCCATCACCAATGCCTGGCACTGTTCTCACTGCTGCGGGTCCCATCCCAGCCTCAGGACTGCACTTCCCACCTCTCCTTGAAAATCATTTCCCTCCCCAGAGGCTGAGACAAGAGACAGAAAAAGAAGCAAAGGCAACAGAATTAGCCCAGAGCAATTCTGTCTGCAGCTCTGGGGGTGAAAATTTCAGTTTTTCTGCTTTCCAGGGAAGCTCTGAGACAACTCTGCATCTTCAGAGCGCTCCAACCCTCTTGGGCAGCCAATCCCCAATTCCTCCCTGACAGTCCGGAGATATTTCCCCAGCAGTTCATTCACCACTGCTCGGGTTCATCGTGGTGCTGATTCTCTACCCCTCCACACAGCTAGAGCCCACATAGCTCAGTGTGTGTCATTGTCAACAGCAAGGTGTTACTTCTTTTTTTAAATATTTATTTACACCAAGCCAAAGAAACCACCACCACTACTGTTTCTTTTCACAGCTTTTTTTTTTTCACCACTGTGGTCATGTTTGCACAGCAGTGTTGTTTCAGAAAGCTGATCTCAAATGCCACTTGGCTCATTGTGAACCTCTCTGTGCTGGCTCTCAGGGATTTTGCCCATTTTTGACTAAACCTGCACCTTGCTCCAAAAATGAAAATATGATGAAAGGTGGTTGATTATGGGCACCTCAATTCTTAGATTGGTACCTAATTTGTTGGTTCTTCCCCAGCTCTTCACCCACCCCTGAGCTGGGCTTTTCCAGGGACAAAGTCAGAATTGGTCTCAGCACCAAGTCTAGCAGAGCTCAGGAAAAGTTTGGGTAATGCTCTGAGACATGGAATACACAGGGTCTGAAGGGTTCTTTTCTATTTTCTTCAGTGATTGGTTTTAAAAAGAAAAACCTTACTTGCAGATTCTGTAATTAAAGTGGAAAACAGTTATTATGTTTTCTACTGGGATGCTGTTAGGAGCAGTTTACACAGCATTTTGCAAAAAGCCTTGAATCACTATTGAGAAAAAAACCCCCACAACAAACCACTAAAAGAAACATCCATTTATTTGCAAGATATATGAAACAGGTTTTAATATATGTATGAAAGTATCGAGGAACTGTACAAAGCCCCATCACAAATTTATCCAGGTCTGGCCATGTGAAGACAGCACCTCCTTGCTCACAAGGTGAACCTGCACCAGCCACCCCCCACTGAGGGGATTTCTCCCTCAGGTCTGGTGCACAGCATTTCATGAGTGATATCTGCAGGGAAATGGGCTCTCCTGAGGAGCAGGAGTGTCTTGGCAAGCTGGGATCTTGTCAGAGCTCAGCTCTGGAGAAGAATTACCCTCTGTGCCTGGCTCTGCTCCAGCTATGCACTCATCAAAGCCAAACTGACCCTAATCCCTCAAAAAAATAAACAATTACATCAATAGAGAGAAGCTCCAGTCTCAGCCTGTCCTCAGCAACCACAAGCCACCCTCATCAATCCTGCCCTGTAACAAGGCAATTCAGCATTCCTCCATGGAAGATTGTTGACTTTCCACAGCAGCCCTGACACTACAAAACCAAAACACCCCTGGAGGAGGCTGAGCCCTTCCTCAGCCCAGCTCCCCACAGCCACCTGTTCTACAAACTGTTACTAAACCAAATTTAGCCTCTTCTTGCCTGATGTGAGTTTTGATAAATCCCTTTGATAAGAAGGGGTTTCAGATCAGCCCCACCCGTGCCCAGGTTGGAATGCAGGCGTTGGCTTTGTCCCAGATTATTCCACCTTGTGTTGTACAGTGTGGAGTCACTGGCCTGGAGAAACACACCCTGCTGAGACAACACCAGCACATCACAAACATTTGTGCTGTCCCAAGAAGCCACCAGGACCCAAGTTTAGTTATCAGTCACCTCAGTAGCTCTGACAGAGGCAGTAAATTAAAATCTAGACTTGATTGTGTTTTTGTGGGACCGTCATGACCTTGGAGCAGATGAGCCCACACAGATCCAGCACTTCACTCGTGATGCACCCTTCCATGTTTCTGAAGTTTCCTCACAACAGATTCCCCTGCTGTAACTCTTGAGTAGTTTTAGCTGCCTGAGCTCTTGGGCAGACCCCGAGGATCCATGAGAGGACTGGAATCCAGGCCTGTGTGGATCCATTGGAAAGTATTGAACAGACCTGTGTGGTCTCCTGAGCACTTACCAAAGCTCAGAACCAGAGCTCCCCATCCATCCCACCTTCCCAGAAAAGGTTATTTATCAAAGAAACACGTCCATATGTTGCATTTAGCCCCAAAATGCTGCTTTTTCACTGAACTGCAGACACGTGTCCAGGGTACCTGCATTTCACTGCATTTTCCGTACATTACAAAAAAAAATCCAAAAAAAAGTAGAAAGAGCCTTGGAAATTACGTTTTTCTGTCCACTGAAGAAGGTAGGTGATAGCAATTTCAGTTCAGGTGGTTAAAGCAGCTGTCAGAGCAGCCTGTAGAAGGGAAAGGTTGATGCACACACGGTCCCAGCTGGCAGAAGTTTATTCACTTCTGGAATAGGTGTTGGTTCTGACCAGCGTGCTACGTCTGGAATTGTAGGACATGTCTTCATACACCACATTGGGCTTTTTCTTCTGGAAATATTTCTTCACCTGCAAAAGAAAGAAAACAGCCATTCAAAACAGAGCCTGGAAATACCCCAACCAAGGAGTCATTTTCCATCTTAGGAGTCCCTCTACATCATCTGTCGGAAGAGGAAATGCACTTTAAAAATTCCTCTCACGACCCAGTGAGGTCTTAGAGGACCAAGTGGAAACTATCAGCTTATTTATTTAACTTTCTTTTATGAGTCTGGTGCAATTTCCCTAAAAGTTCCTTCAAGAGTTGGATGGAACGGTGGCTCTGACATAAATAAGGCTTATTCTTAGACCGTTACTGGTGACACAAGGCACCAGCTCCCACTGGGCTTTCACAGAAGGATGTTACACTACTGGTTTCTAGCAGTGCTGGATCCACATGTGGAGGGACGAGACAGGAGCCTGTGAATAATACACTTCATTTTCAGCAATCTTTATGGAGCAGAAGGATTTATCAGAGACAATTTCTGGGCACTTCCTGCAGTATATGAATAGAAATAATCCCAGTAAAGGGAAAAAAATTAATAATTTTTTTCTGGAAGGGGGTAAATTTTTTCTCCTGGTCCTACTTTCAGACAGCAGGCTATTTTATGAGGTTTTGTTGCCCTTGTGTCCCCCTCTCCAAGCATTCTCTTACAGCTCCAGTCCCAATTCACACAAAAAATTTTTAAAAAGCAAGCAAAGCAGAACAGCAAGGGGCTTTGTTCAGGGATACACACACAACACATGGCTCTGTCAACCACACAGCTCACTCGAGGTTTGTAATCAAAAGACAAACAATATCTCATTTACAAAGCGTTACAGAAATACAAGACACTGTGTTAGCTGCCAAGAGTTTACAGCTGGAAGATATTAAACAAGGGCAAAGAGGAGAGCAATAGGAAGCCACAATTCCTTAGGTTTATCAGATGCTTGCTTGACTCAGTCACTATTTAAAAATAATGCCAGTTTGCTCCACCAGACACAGTTTTGCTGTGGTGACAGAGTACTTACATCCACACGGTACAAGGTGCAGCACACCAGGGCACAGAACAGCAGTGCCACCACGACAAGAAGGGCATACAAACCCCAGGAGCTCTTCTTACACCCCTGCTCCACTTCTGCATGTAAAATTACAGTGGTATTATTATAAATATGAAGAGGTAGAATTTTTATTCTGAAAGAAGTAACTTTACAGGTCAATCAAAAACTTGGATATCAACAGCTACAGAGCCATGTCTGTCATCCCATTAATATTCTCACTGGCATTCCCTGTGCTCTTCCAGAAGCTGGGGGTGACTGAAGGTGGGTCAGCAAGGAGCACTCCACAAAGGCAGCTTCCACACCACTGATAGGACCACACATTCCTAATGGGAGCAGAAAATGTTCTGCTGCAGTGTTGCTGCAACCCTGAGGGCTCTGAATTATCCAAGAGTCATGCTGGTGAGAGGTACAGACAGAAGCAGGAGGATGCTGTGGTGTGAAATACGCTGGGCAGAATAATGCTGGTGGAAAGCGTTTCAACTCTCTAAAACCTCAATTGATCCATATCTGAATAACACACTAATTGATAATCACCCACCTTCTTTGTCCTGCTGCTGTAATTTCCCCCACCTCACTTTACTGAGTTGCTGCCCCAGCTGTGGGTGGTGGCACAGAATGGGACCACCTTTGCAGACTGCAGGAAAATCCTGTGTGACTCTTAGGGCCTTTGCAAACCTTATTTTATAAAGGCCTCAGCAAAGCCCAGTGACAGGGTTAAATTGCACCAGTAAAACCAAAGTCAAGCACTCTGTTGCTGCTTCTGACTTCAGCTTAGCAAATGGATACAGCACCATCCTGCAGGAAAATAAAAAACCCTCTTTGGAGCACAGAAAAACAAAAGCCTCTCTTTGGAGCACAGAAAAATAAAAACCTGTCTTTGGAACACAGAAAAACCAAACCCCCCCTTTGCAGCACACGCTCACAGAGTGCTCAGTGTGTGACAAGGGTATGTGACAACACCTCTGCTGTGGTCTGTGGTGCTTGAAGCAAATGCCTGAGGACTTGTTTTGTCCTCCCCAGCGTGATGTATTTTTAAACACAAGACTTGCTAGAGGGAATGGTTTCTAAAAGCCATTTATGCCATGTTATGGCCAAAGAATTGGTGCTAAAAATATTTATTCATGTCCTAAAACTGACAGATTTCACACAGTAAAGTGTTTGTTATCTTGTTTTGGCCTTTTTTTCTTTTTCTAAGGTGCAGGATTACGGCAAGGTCTGAATTCCCCTCTGGCTGTACAAGGCAGGTAGAAACACAGAGGCTGTGTCCAAGCTCAACAGGGCACAAAGGAGCCTGAGCCCACTCTCCAAACTTTCCCAGGTTTGCCTGTCCTGACTAGACTTCCAAAAGCTTTCTGTCCACTTTTTGCACTACAGCACAATAATTATTTATGATTAAACAAGCACAAGGGTCGTACCTTTAACCAGCACGATGGTGCCACTCGCTGAGAGCAGAGGGGAATGTGTCACCTCCTCAGCACAGGCATAGTTATCACTGTCCTCCTCCTGCAGGTCTCGTAGAGTTATCACCATGCTGTTTCCTTCCCTTGAATACTCCAAGCGACTCGCAAAGGCAGGAGAAACCCTTGATGTGTTCAGCTCGGATGCGTACAGAACTATGCCAGGCTGCACGTGAGTCCTGAGCAAGTAGAACCCCTCATGTCCAGGTGAGCTTTTCAACACACAGGTGATGCTGACAGACTGCCCTTGCCTGGGGTTGGCATAGAGTGGTGACTGCTCCAGAGCCCTGCTGGATTTAGCTAAAAACAGACAGATTAGTGACTATCACATGCTTAACATGGTGCATTTTAACTGGGGAGCAAGGGCAGAGGTCACAGACAGAAAGAACAGACCACAGAAGTTGAGATAAAATGAATTTTTAAACATGCTTTACATATGCTTTGAGAAGAAGGATATATTTTAGTACACCCTGGCATATCTTCCTGCCTCAGGATCTGAAAGTGGGACTGGCCAATAGGTTTAGCTGTTTGTAAAGGGTCTGCATCAACCTAAAAAATGACATATACTGACTTCCTCTAAGGGAATACAGCCTGATCAGCAGGTCCTTGAGCCATGCATCATTGCCTGCTTTCTCAAGTGAGATGAAGCCATAGAGAGATTTGGGGTCTATTGGTCTGAATCAAACCATACAGTGTGTCCCCTACCAATGTTGAAAATGGTCTATGAGAATGGAGTGGTTATTAAAGACTCACTGTCCAGCTGGGAAGACATTCCACTGAGTTCCTCTGAAGACAGGACTTGTTCCTTTTAACATTATCATTAAAGTGGATAAGGGAGTGAGGACAGAATTTATCATGTTTGTAAAGTGAAGGCTGTAAACATTTCAGAGAAGAAGATCAGAATCAAAAAGAGATACAAAGCAATTTAATAAAATAATTTGGAGAGACAACACACAATAAACAAGACGTGATTCATTTGAGAAAACACAACCAAGAAGTTTGAAAGGAGAAGCCTAAGAGAGGAGATGATAATCCTTCATGGATATAAATTACTATTGCTGATCAGCAATCAATTTGATTTCACATGCCTTGGGGACAGGAAAGGAAAAAAGCCCTGTAAGCTTTGGGAAAGATGTTTCAGGTTAGAAGGACGGGTACATAGAGGAATAAACTGCCAAAGGATAGTGTGGGCTCAACCCTTGTCTAATGGAAAAGAAAATAAAGACAGAAAAATGGTTCCCCCAATGAGAAACATCTGCCAAAAGGAGTGCTTCTGCCCATTCATCAACTCCTCACTAGCAAGAGAAAAAACCCTTTACCTGCTCATGCCCAACTTGCAGACCCTGCCTAGCACCAGCTTCCCAATTATTACCAATTTGTCATTTAAGATGAATTAGTAAAAACAAAAGAGATTTGCAAAAACTGCTACCAAAAATAAACCCCTCTGCACTGCTAGTTGCTTATAAAGGTTTGACAGGTTGTTTTGGAAAGAGCTGTAGGACCTCACTGTTTCCAAACTGCTGCAGCAACCTGTGACTCGTGAAAATCTGTAGCTGGAATTAATGAGTCACAAATTAATATTCTGGGGTGGTTTGGGGATTTTTTGGTACCATACTATCTAATGTGTTTTCATTGTTTCAGGGAACAAACCCACACCTTCCTTCAAATCTCTACGTGACCTGAGCAGACACAGAAAAAGTTCTGGCGGACTCGCCCTTCCATTGTGTCTTCTTCCAATCTTTGATTTAAAACATAGACCTGCATTTACTAATTCATGACATGAAAGGTGGAATTGCAATACCTTTGACCACTACTATGGTTGTCTTCCCATACAGGTCTTTGTGATGGTCATTGACTTTAACCAGCTTGGAGCACACATAGATTTTGGAATCAGATTCCTGTAACCTCTGCAGGGTTATCCTGAAATTCTCCCCTTCCTCTGAATACTCGATACGATTAGCAAAGTCAGGATTGATATTTGGAGAGTCATGTCTGGGAACATATATCACATTGAGATTCTGTCTGAGAGCTGTCAAGTACATCCCCACTTGATTTTGTGAACCATTCATTGGGCAAGTTATGCTGACGGAGTCTCCTTCCCAAGCACTGATAACGTCTGTTGGCTGTTCATTTCCTCCACCTAAAAATAAGAAATGCAATTGAAATTGTAATATCTGAGTTCCTCTTGGTCTGTTCATATCAAAGTAGGTTTCAAAACCAACTCCTCCATCAACAGAACCTCTCTGTAAGACTGGACCTCAGTATCCCTGTGCTGGACACATCCTTTCTGGGCTGCCCTGGCACCTGTAGTGCCTTTCATGCCCATTGACCTGAGCAACTCAGCACCTTCCCAAGCTTCAGAGGCCTTGGCAAAAAAGTGGCTGCTGTCCCTCACAAAGAAAATGTAGCTCTCTCTGCAGATTCCTAACATGATCTTATTGGTTCTCAAAATACAAATTTCACTAAACTCAGCCTGATAATTGGAGCTGGCTTATGATCCAATTCAGGAATGCAAAGGCAAGAAAAAATGGCAGAAAATGGAAGAAAATACACTTTTCTCTTGTCTTTTTAAAGGAGTATTTAATAACATCAGGGAACTGGATAATACAGAATCTCAGCAAGAGGGCTGCAGAAGGTGTAAGTCCAATCTATTCTAAGAAACAAAGATACACAAATGTATAAGGAGACCCTTGGAGTTCTCCAATGACCCCAATATCCAAAGAAACTGAACGGGGAGCACTTGTGCAGTGAATAGTGAGGAATAGAGAGATCAAATGGGAAACACTTAAAAGAAGCTACATCACGAGCAAGGGAAGAAAAATTAAATAGAGAGCATTACATGTCTAAGACACACATAGTTTAGAAAAGGTTGGAAAAAAAGGAAAGAAAATATTGAAATGTAAGAAATGCAAGAGCATTGATGTTGTACGTACCATCCTGGGCAGGGAAGCACGGGAGAAGCACAAGAAAGAGGGATGCAGTTGGGAGACACGACATCCACAGCATCTTCAAAGCTTTTTTAAGTTGTTCCCTCAATCTGACCGATGAGTTAAAGCCCTGAGGAAACAGTCAGAAGCCACAGGTTGGGCTGTTGCCTGCCAGCTACATGAGCTGTCTACTGAAAGAACTCAGCAGAGTTCTGCTTTTGCCTTTATATCACAATGATTGCGCAAGAGGGGGAAGAGCCACGTCTCTGGGAGGTGCATCTTGGGTTTCTTCACACTTAAACCACCCCTGGTTTCCTGCTGCTGAGCAGCCCCCAGCCCCGAGGGCAGCAGTAGAAAGCTGACTATGGAGAGCATCTACCTCCCCTTTGAAGGCAACTGAGAAAAGGGAGGCTCAGATTTGCTCTTCACAGTGACAAAGTCACGCAGTTGTCCCCCTGTTGTGGCCTCCCCTGAAATGCAGGGGTTTGGTACAATCAGTTCAGTTTGTCAGGGCTCCCATGGGCTTAGATTGGTGGCTGCAGATGCAGAAGTCTTGGCTTTGCAAGAAGCAAGGAGATGAGAGATGCTCCATTACTTCAGGAAAACCCCAAATCATTACACAAGCCCTGCACACAAAGCAGCAGGTTTGATCTGCATCTTGGCAATGACAATGTGAATAATTCCCGGACAGGAGGAGCCGGAGTTCCTTCAGCAAACACCAGCCACTCACACACAGCTTCCCTCCAGGGCAGACCTGACCCACAAACCAGCCCACCTGGGATCACCTGCAGGAGAAAGTGGATTTCACAGGAAATCTGCAGAGTCATATCAAGGTCTTCAGATCCTGTTGCTAAAAGGTCTATTTGAGGAAACATCACTACCTGAAACTCTCAGCCTTTTCCTTCTCCCTTAACTTCATTGCAAAGCCAAGACAATAAACAGTTCCAAAGCTAACCAAGACAATAAAGCCTTTTCCACCATAGCAAAGTCCTCTCTCAGAGTTAAAATTTAACTTGCAACCCAGAAAGCCAATTGTGTTCTACATGTCTACTTAACAAGCAGAAGGAGCAACAATTTCTAAGAGAACAGATTGGCTCTAAGACAGGAGCATTTAAAGAAGACAGAGTGAGTACCTCACACGTTGTTTGTGTCCAAGGAAGCCTTCAGGCCTCTTCCATTCCCTTCTCCCAAGTGTCTGCACAGCCTTTCCAGCTCCTTCAGCTCCTCTTGCAGAGCCCTGACCAGGAGATGAGACAGTCACTTGGATCCCAGAGAAAAAGCAGGATACTGGCTCCTCCCTTCTTTAAAATGTAACTGGATGTAATTAGTCCCTAATAACCTGCAATTGGATTTTCACTTTCACTTTCACAGTGCAGGTCAGCAATGTCACTGAACATTGGACACCAGGCAAGTCCATGCTGCTGTGTGGTACACTGCATTGGGAAAACATGGAAAAAACCCAATGACACTCCCAAAAACTTCCCAGGAACCTGCTTATGGGTACCTGGGCAGTCACCCAGTCCCTGTAGGTACTGCAGCAGCGATGTGAACTGACTGGGTTTGAGATCTGCTCCCCAGTGTGGCACTACCTGGCCATGCAAGGGCTCCCAGGCTCTGTACGTTCAGGCCCTGTAAGCACAGGGTACGGGTAAGATCTGCTGCTTTCTTCTCTCTGTTTTGGGTGGGGTTTTTTTGGGGTGGCAAGGAGGCAGATCAAACTATCAAAGTAGATTTTACCTATCAGCAAATGCAGGACAAGGTTACAACAGGAGGGTGACCTGGAGAGTGCCTGACCCTCTCCTTTCCCCTCTTCCTACAACTCCAGACCTCTCCACAGAGCCATAAGATCTTTGCCTCGACTTGGCCCCTGCCTTTGACACACAGAACAACCTTTGTTTCTCCTTTACCACCCTGTGCAAGCTGTCCCCCAGCCAGTCACAAGCAGCAGTCCCACCCCGGGCTGCCATAAACTGTAGCTCCCCAAGGGACGAAGGGTTGGGCCTCGAGGAGTGGGGGGATCGGCCCAGGATCCATCCTTGTTTGGGATCCCCTGAGAGCAGCAAACGGGAGAGATCCTGGCTTGGAGAGGCCCCACTCCGAGGGAGGTTCTGGTCCTGGAGCTGCTGCAGACCAGGAGAGCTCCAAGGGTCTCGTTTTTCACCTCTGTTTGTAGGGCCCCAAGAGATGGGCTCGAGTCTCAGCAGTGTTTCATCCTGGCCCCACTTCGGACTGGCACAAGGCCTTTGGAAGTGTGAGAACAGGGATGTTGTGCCATTCAGACCAGAAAAATCATTTCCAAGGCCATTCCTAAAGAACCCAGGAGCTCGTTGGACAGCAGCAGTGCCTGGAGCAGATGGAGTTTGTGATAAACTCCAGAGGAGCTGAGCCCAGGGCTGCTCAGCAAGGCCGAGGCCTAACCAGCATTTCTCAGATCAAAGCGCGGCCTGCAAAAGGGGGGATGCGCCACCACACAATGAACAGCCAGTGTTTAAAACAAAGTTTTATTGTGATTGTTATGACATCTCAAATGAAAAAACAGCTATCAAATTATGGCTTTTGGTGAGACAGGCCCCTTAGTATCCTTTGTCAGTTTTTTATTTCATAAGACAAAATAAGATGATCTTTAAGATCCCCTCCAACACAAACCATTCCATGATCCTCTGATTAAAAATATTCACCTCTATGTGTCTATTCAATAGCAAAATGCACTTGCTGAGGGCAAACACTGTAGATTTTTGAAGCAAGTTCTCACTGCTTCTCCTGAGATGTGGCACCTTTGGGGTGCACCAGCACAACACAGCTCCAAAGGGGCAAAGTGGAACAGTTGCTAGTGATGTCCCCAAATATCACAATCTGTGTAATCACCCGGAGGAGGAAGAGATGTGAAGGAAAGAGTGTTTGAGTGGGACATAAAGATCAGTCTGTGATTTGTGTCTCCTGATTGATCTCACTGAGGTGCCCATATAACCTTTCCTTTCAAAACATGTCCAGCTCTCTGGCCCCAACTGCTGTTACAGAGTGCAAACTAAATGTACACATCATTAAACCTGAATACCTCAAGTTAATACAATGGAGTCCAAAAAATCCTTCCTCACTTCTTTTACACAGCTCTACTCTGTCAAAAGCTTCCAGCAGTTTTGTTGTAGGAAAAAAATGGAAGTGCAATTGTGGTAAAATGCTGCATCAAGGGGAAAAGTATTTTTCCTTCTTAGTTCATCCACAGTCTGGAGTTTTTACAGGAAACCTTAGTTTTGATTTATTGAGTAAACATAACATTCCTCATGATAAAACACAGTTCACAACTGCATAACCAACACCACAAACTCAGTCAACACCTAGAAGCCTTGGAAGACCTGGATTGCCATCCCTTCAGGAACATTTGACTGCATTCCACCACATTAAAATGGAAAAATTGCATCAAATCAGCTGAGAGCTGAGTTAAAAGTGTGAGTTAAAAGTGTGAGTGTAAAGCCCTGAGGGGAAAAAAACCCCACGAACCCATAAAAGCATTGTCTCCTTTGCCAAACAAAAGGTAAATTTAAGCACAGAGGCCCTTCTGTCTTTCTAAAATTAATTATTGAAATTATTTGGATCTTTTACATGATGAACTTTTCCTTTTAGATTTGACTGTAGCAAAGTTCAAGAGTGAAACAACGTCCTACAGCCTTTGGGATTTCCTGCTGCAAGTTTCAGCTACAGGTTTATGGGGAAGTAACCCATAGAAAAATTATTCAGCAAACATTTACATTGCTTCAGGGATTTGCTTTTCCACTTGTGCTGCCACTGATTTTCGCTCAACAGCCCTGATACTAAATTAGATCCCATGCAAAAGCTGAGGATTCATTCAAATCAAGTGGGAATGGGGAACCATTTGAAGATACCAAGTACTCAGTGGGGATTCCTGTAGGCTGTATTCATCACACACTGTCTAACCTTGCCAAATTTGTCAGGAAGATTGATACCAGAGTTCTGTTCAGCCTGGGGGACACCGAGGCCTCTGTGACCCAATGCCAGTCCTGAGGGGGCTGGACTCGGCCTCCCACCCACCCCGGCACGGGAACAAACACACAGAGATGTCCTCAGCCTGCAGGTGGGGGCAAAATCAAACGTCTGTTGAAAAGACCAAACCCCTCCAGTTCAACGAACCTTTAGCTGTGCAAAAGGCTTTTGTGAATCCAGAGACGACCTGAGAATTAAAAAAGTCCAGACACCTGGGTGCACTTATGGCATTACGAAGGGAAAGCCCTGCAGAGGGCATGGGAAGCGCTTCAGAGCAGTTCACACTTTCAGTCACAGAGAGAATTCAGCGGGTTTCAGCCTGTGCTGCTGAGTCAGCCACACACCCTGGGGTGGCTGCTGTCTGCAGCCAAGCACCAGGAGAGGGTGTGGGCTCCTGCTGCTGCTGCTTGTGCTGCCCACAGCTGGACAAGAGTCGCAGTGCTGGGGGAGGATGCGGATGTGGTGAAGGTACATTTGTGAAAACAGGACTATTTGTGAATACAAGAGCAGGAGTTCTCATGGAAAACCAGTCTGTTGTTCAGCTGGTTGCTGTACATCATGAGAGAGGAGGAGGAGGCTGCTGGAGAGAGGTTTTCTCCTTTGTAGTTTGTTTTCAAGCATGGCTGAGGTCTTCTCTGTCAGGACCCTGTCTGTCTTGCCTAAAAGCTGCAGAAATAAAAGAAAAATATCTGTGAGGCCACCAAAGAAACAGGCTAATTCCAGTGAGAATTATAATCCAAATTCCTGTATTCAGGCTTGGGAACCTGGAATGTGCAGTCCTCCAGGCAGCTCCCCTCTCCCATCAGCTACTGGGCCACCTCTTGCTCTGCAAGCGGGGCAGCTTCACAGCCATGAACATGGGTTCAGGTCTCTGCTGAGACCCTGCCCTGGTGCTGTGACCCATCAGCCTCTGCCTTAGAGGGGCTCTAGGAGAGACCTGAGACTTCACTGGATGTTGCACCCCAGGGCAGTCACCAGTGGTAAATTTTTTACCCCTCACCTCAATATATGCATTAATGTATTGATCTAACAACAATAGTGAGACTGGTTTTGTGTTGTCTGTGCTGGGCTTTGCAATCACTTGTGCAACTCCTCCTGAAACAAATTCAGACTTGGAAATTTACATTTATCTGCAGTTCCTGAGCAGCTCAGTGGCAGCCATCTCACACAGACCCACTGGCCTTGTGTGTCTCCACAAAGCCCCACCAGGAATGGCAGGGGCGATCCTTGGCCATGTGACACCAGAGCTGCATCCCCAGTCCTACACTACATTGTAGCACAATTATTTCAGGAGTAAGAGCTGGTTTAAGATTATCTCCCTTGAGGAATACTGTGGTCTCTGTGTTGGGAGGGAGGAGGGAAGAGAAGAGGGTAATAGAAAGCAAGGCTGACATTTCCACAGTTTTATTCACGATCCCCTATTTACTCCACAGAGCCCATCCCACCTCTCTCCATGCATATTGGTTTGCAAAACAAACTTCACCCTTGGATGCATTTAGGGAAATATTCTTTCTTAAATTAAAGCTGGCTCTCCAGTGGGCAGGGCTGAGAGAGGGAACCACTCTCCTGAAGGCCCTGTCAGCCCATGCCTGGATGTCCATCAGTGTCCTGGCTGGGACACGTCTCTGCCAGGGAAGCTGCATAGCAATGCTGCAGTCTGGGACTGCTCCAAGCAACAGGATCCCATGGAGGGAAGGCTGAGCCCTGCAGTCACTTGGCCCTGGCCAGTGCTTCCCTCTCCTTTCAGGAGGAAGCAATGAGGAAATTCCTTCTGTGCTTATTTTTGATAACAAAGCCACCAGATGGGCACTGTCATGGCAGCCATGGGAGGGGAGTCCATTCCAGCTGCTGGCCCAGTGAAATCATTTGGAACTTCATAAACAACACACTGGAGATGAGATCCAGGAGGAAAACCCTTTATGCTTTTCCCACTGCCAGGTGTGGCACCCACAGGGAACACATGATTTGGCAAACTGTACCTTGGCCATGCCGCAGCCGCAAGAAATAATACATGGTGGCCCATCCTGTGAGAACCCCAGCAAACAGGAATGCCAACAAGATGCCAATGCTGCTCTTTTTGCTGGTCAGAAATGCAGGATTACCTGCAGAGTAGAAGAAAACAGAGCATCCAAATGAAGCAAGCAGGAGTGCCAAGCCATGAGCTGCCTCGTAAACACCACACAGAAGCACTGGTCCCATCTGATAAAGAGAGAAGGAACTGGTGAATGAGAGAACAAAGAGCCTCTGGCTCATCATATCTTAAGGAAGGTACCTGTCACAGTGCTGACTTTATCAACATTCAAAGCCAATTCTTGTCACCCCATCACAACAGACACCTTTGAACATCAATCTCATCTCAACCAACAAGAATGTGTGAGACCCATCCTTGATGAAGTGTTCAAAGGCCAGTGAGGAAATCCACTCTGACTGGTTTCTAAAGACCTATTTGTCCCTGACCTGGGGAAGATGACAGGGATTTCTACTGTGAAAGAAATTTGAATATAAAAATGCCTTTATGTGACAAATGTCCTCATAGTCCGAAGGCAAAGTCTCATTTATCACTTACTGGTAGGGGGAATTCTTGGGAACTTGTTGCACACCCATCACGTACCCTCTTCCCTCAGCATCCCTGTGTTCAGAACATCTCCCCACTCATTTAAAACTCCATTCACATCAAGCTGTCTGGACAAACTCCTCCCAAAGCAAAAGACAAACCAACACGTGAAGAGATTAATCTAGAACTCCCTCACCAGGGATGTCGCCTGTTGGTTTTCTGGTTTCTGCACGGTTCGTTTCAGGGTAGCACTTCAGGGTAGAGTTGGGCTTCCACAGGTTTTTTTCTGCTTCGCAGCAAATTTTCTTCTCCTCAGTACTGATGTTAGCTCTTCCATTTTCTGAGAAAGATGAAAGGTAAAACAGTTTTGATTATAAATATGGATCATGCAGAAGATCTTCAGTGAAGGGCTAAAGATGTTGAAGAGGTTAATAGATTAAAAAAGTGAATCATGCTGCACAAAATGTTGGAGATTGCTATGATTGCTATGAATTGGAGATGTTTCATTCCCCAGCAGTTCACATCAACCACTGTTATTAGATTTCCTTTTCACTAAAGCTGATTAATTGTTCTGGGAATCAAGAATGGAAATATTTGAAGAAGGTAAGAAAGTTTTCCCATGCAATTAAGAATAACAAAACATCTGTGAAAAGCTTATCATTACCTTTATGCAATAAAAATCTATTCAGATAATAATTATGACAGAATTTTACAGCTCCCTTTTATCAACAGTAGTCAAAGAAGAGGAACAAGAAAGGCCAGCAGCTGAGTAAACCTCAGAGACCCCAGAGTGCATCTCCTACCTACCCTGTATCCCACTGTGCCATTATAGAGCTTATTCTTCTTCCAAGAGAATCTGGAGAACTCCTTCCAACCCGCACCTACACATCCACCCCTTCCCCTCTCAAGGGGTACAGGAATCCCTGTCTGCAGCAATTTCCAGATTTCACTGGGGATGTTTTAGTGTCATCCAAGTTTTACACACCAGTGACAGTATGTAGATTTATATAGAGCATAAATACAGGAGAGAAACGGTTTATGGTGGCCAGAAATTAAACATACAAGGAATTCTTCAGCTGAATAAAGGCATACAAAGGTTGAGAACTTTTTTTGTTTTCTCCTGTTAGCAAGAAAATTAGAAAGGATGCTCTAAGTCCAACAAGAGAGGTGATAAAAGCTGCTCTCAGAGAACCAACTGCAGACAGAAACATCACTGACTTGGATGGAGCTCAACTAAGTCACACCTCTGCAACCTGAGCCACCATGAAGTTTGGTGCTTTGAGCCACCTCCTGCAGCCACTTGCTCCATGCACTGACAGGTGTTTGAATCTGATTTTGGAAGTTTTGTGAGGAAGCTGGGAAGAGGCTCCTGGGTGTTTATTGAATTGGCCAGAAGAGCAGCACAGAGCAGCTCTTGAGGCTGGACCTGGGTCTGGGTGTGTTCTGGCTGAAGCAGGTGGGATTCACACTCTGCAAACTGGCACAGAATTTCACCTGGGGAATTGCTGTTGCCAAAAACCAAAAAAGTACCTTTATAAATCAAAGCAACGTGCTTATCTGAATCTCTCCCAGTGTAGTTTTAAGCAGTGTTTGACCTGCTTTTGCAAATTACTTCATGACTTTTTTTCACAGAAGTTAGGTCACTCATTAAGCTCACTGTCAGCTCAAATACAGAACAATTCAGTTTCCCAACCAGAAAGATGTTTTCCTTCACTTAATAACCAGGCTCCCAGCACAGCATACCTCCAGAATTCAGGATGCCACATGAGCGTCCTGCTTCCCTGGCTTTCTCCCAGACGATGCCATAAATTCCTTCAAGAAAAGAACTTTCTTGCTTAAAGCACGCAAGGATGTGTGTTTCTGTGGTCATCAGATCGATGACTCCATTTGAAAATAACCTGTTTTGTGTTTCAGCAATTTTTTCAAAGTTTTCAAAACTGATTGGCCTGGCTTGGCATATGCTGCTGTCACAGTCCTTACAGTGGTAGACTGTCACCGTTGTTTTGCCAGAGGAAGAGTCTTCTGTCCCTTCAGCAGGGCCAACTCTGGACATGGCAATATCTAAATCAGAAAAAAAAAAACAAAGAAAAAAAATTTTTCTACCAGTTTTCTCCCCAGAGGTTTAATGTTAGAGAACAGGATGGGTTTGGTGGACAAGCTCAGTCATGGCTTAGGAGACATTGTCTGCCAATGGACAAGTTTTATACAGTACTGGGCCCAGTGCCCAGAAATTTTCTGGGGTAGAAATATGATAGAATTCCCCCACTGCTTCCACTGCTTTTTGAACTGGGAAGCTGGCAGCTTGGGAAGTGAGTTGAAAGACATTCCTCTTGCTGAGCTCATCTGTTCTGGTCCTCTTTCCTTCCCAAGCTCCTTGGCACAATCCCACCAGGTGTCCCTCCAACACACGGCCAGATCCCAAGACCACTGCCGTTCAGAGCTGAGCTGCCAGACTGCCCACTCTGGGTGCAGTGTCCCAGGTTTCCTCACTCAGACTCTCCTGGGAAAGGGTCATTCCTTTGGGAGAAGACTCACCTCATCTGACATCACACAGACCAAAACAGTCACCCCTCCCAAAAGAGGTGACTGTGACAGGTCAAACACATCAGCCTTCAGCTCCTTAATTTCGCTTCTCACCTTACAGGTTTTGTGGTCTTGGTTTTAACTGGGCACAGCTGAGCTCTCTCCTAACAGTTCAGAGGTTGTGAGCTACTGCTGTGCAGGGAAAAGCACCGAGGTCAAACACGGAGACTCACTTGGATGGGGAGCAGCAAGAGCCAGGAGCAGGAAACCCAAGCGCAGGAGGTGGGGAGAGTCCATGGGGCTGCCCGGGGGCTCAGCTCCAGCAGGGCTGGAGCTCCCCAAGATCCTCCACAGTGCCAGGGCAGGCTCAGCAGGCTCCTCCCTCAGTCTTCTCCCTGTTGGGACATTAAAGGCACTGCTTAGCACCCAGTGTCTCTGTTCTCTTTGTCCAGACAAACAGAGAACAGCTCCCAGGCCAAGTGCCGGACAGCTGCTCCCAGCCCAGGTCACTGCGATGGGAGCAAGGCAGAGGAACCCTCCCACTGCTCAGCTGCTACTGCACTCTGCAAGGGCCAAACTCACCCCCCTTTCCACCTCTGCCTCAGCCACAGCAGCAGGAGACACGAGGTCCTTCTGCAGGGAGAGGGAAATCCCTCCCGAGCCTGTTGGGCAGGTGCCCAGATCCTCTGGGCTCCTGAAGGCAGTGGCCCTGCACACATCCCTCAGTAGGAGCAGCAAGTAACAGCTTGAATTGCTGTCACTTCCAAAACACAGCAAAAAATTAACTAAGGAAGATGCATTATGCTGAATGAATGTTTCACTTGGCCTAAGATGAAATATTTATTGTCAAATCCATGTCTGTTTTTAATTTAGGAGATCTGATGGGAAATAGCTGTTCAAGTCAAATGAACAAACAAACAATAACTTGGTATTTCTTTTCAAAACATCCTTGGACTTAGTCAAAAGTTCATTGTCAACCATTTAAATAGAACTGTCACGACTTTGTGATGTATGTTTCAGTAAAATACTTGCCAAATAAGAAAAAAACTATAGAAAATTCACCTAACTTTCCTCACCAGACTAGCTCTCGAAAACACAAACTGCTTTGTTCCTGGGAGCTTTTCAGCAAAAGCTTTCATTAAAACAACTTTTTTGCTGTCACTACCTGAGAAGTACTTTGAGGAAATTTCCAAATTAATTATGCACTAGTTCCTAATTATACATTCAGCAGAAGTTAATAAATGCTTATCTCATGGTCTGTGCTGATGTAGATCTGCTGAGTGTTCCACCCCATTTCCCAGGTACAGGTCGTCCAGGAGAAACACAACCTGCGGGACATGCCCGCTCCGGCTGCGGCAGGTGCAGACCCAGTTCTTGAGACCAGCTGCAAAATTTCCTATGGAATAAAACCTGGGACACCTCAGGCTCTGGACACCCCTATGCAGGATGCAAATCCAGGGAATGCTGGACAGAGCCAGGCTCCTGGCACTGCTCCACACACACACTCCGAGGAGTGATCCGTCCTCTTCCACCACCACATGAGGGAACTGTTTGCACTTTGTGCACAGAGCTCCTGCTCACCTGGACAGTCCTGCAAGGATTTCCTCTGGCCCCACCAAGTATTAACAACAATCTCTCCTCATCCTCTTTCTGTACATCGAAAAATTGATCCTGTCTTTTTTTTTTCTGATCACTCATATTTCACACGTTACTTTATCCCATTTCCTGATTTGCAAAGCACAGTTAACAATGCCTATCCCTCCTACCCTGCAGATGAGCAGAGTTCCAAGGGATTGACATCAGTTTTGGAATCATAAGTTTGGAAAAGACCCTCAAGACCATTGAGTCCAGCTGTTAACATAGCACTGCCAAACCCACCACTAAGTCATGTCCCTAAGTGCCACCACCTCTTGCCTTTTAAATCCCTCCAGAGGATTTATACCCCAGAGTATGTTCGCTGCACAGAACAGCTGCAGCACATCTGGCAGAGTTATGTGACCAGAGGTTAAGATTTGGGTTTTCCCCAGTAGTTTTCAGCCTGAGGTCTGTATCTTCTATCCTTATTCATTTGGTCCTCCCTCATGTGGTCTTCTTGCCCCTCTCCTCATTCTGCTCAAAGGACATCTCGCTTCTTCTTCCCTCTGGTGACATTCCCTCCTTCTCCCCCTCTTCTCTTCAGTTTCAAAAACCAGAACACCATCCACCAAATCTCTGTTCCGTCCCACTGATCTGGCTTAAAATCTGGAGACTCTCCAGCTGTCTTGGCCACCTCCTGCCATCAGTTTTAAATTTACTTTCAATAAAACACTCAAATCTAAAGTGAAACACATTCTTTGGATAGAAAATATTTTTCATTCCATTTTTTTGCCTGTTTCTCTTTCTTTTTCAAAGTAATACAAACTTTCACTTTTCAGAGCTTCTGAAGTTGTCTGCAGAGCAGTAACAGAGCCAGACCCTAAAAGAGCAGATCAGGAACAAGCAGTAGGTGAATAAAGGAACAAGCAGGAGGAGCTGGAGTTCCTTCAGCAAACACCAGCCACTCACACACAGCTTCCCTCCAGGGCAGACCTGACCCACAAACCAGCCCACCTGGGATCACCTGCAGGAGAAAGTGGATTTCACAGGAAATCTGTAGAGCCCTAACATTGTCCTTTGGTTTTGTTTTTGAAAGGATCTATTTGAGGAAACTTCACGACCTGAAACTTTCAGCCTTTTCCTTCTCCCACGGCATCATAACAAACACAAGACAACAATAACTCCAGTGTTTGCCAAGAAAAGAAGGAAATTCAGGGTCCAATGCGATGGCATCGTTTCCAGCAGCTCAAAGTGAAAAGCTAATGACCTGGAATACTCTGATACATGTTTTGTCCAACTCCAGCACAAGTTAAACCAGCTCACTGCCCTTCCAGCGTGTGTCCTTAGGCTTTCTGCCTCTGGCACAGCTTCAGTGGGGACCCTCAAAGTGACCAGAGCAGAGTCCCCCCAACACCCCCACAGGAGCCAGCAGAGCAGAGCTGCTGCCCCAGGGTTTAGATGTCCTTCCCTCTCCAACCAGCCATTAAGCACAATTGTATACCCAAAACTCACTGCTGTTCTCCAGCTGTAAACACTGAATTTCCCCACCCCTTTTCCCTCTTCCAGCCACACACCCTGGGCTCTATAGCTTTAGGAGCATTTTAGTCTATGGGTTTTATGGTCATAACCAGCTTGGTGGAACTAGACACCACAACCTGTGAAAGATTTCCCTGCTACCCTGAGGGTCCCATGGAGAAGACTTAAGTTGCAGTCAGTTTGGAGAAAATAATACTACTGAAGGAAGTAAGGCAGCAACAGAATAAAACCCAAGGAACTTCAGAAGATCCTACAGATTTTATTTTCTGCTCTAAGTTCTTTCCCAGAAAAGGAGGAGTATTTACTGAAGAGATAATTTTGGTATCACTTTCTTTATCACTTTGCCGTCATTGGTCTGCTGTATGCCACTCTCAAAAAGCCTTTGCAATAAAAACAAATAAACAAAACAAAATAAAATCAAGCAAAGGGATAAAGCAGCTCTTTCCTAAGTGAGCATATGAGTGCAATTAGTATCCACAGCTCCAACAAGCCACTGCAGAGAGAGCAACCAGCAGAACATTGTGGTTGAGCTGAGAAATCTCTGCAAAAAATTCCAAGTGTAAAGCACACTTTGGCTTCCCACCACCCGCTCTGAAAAAGTTTTCCACAGCAACCATTAGAAAACATTGCTAACATTTTCTTTTCTGCCTGCAGCACATTAAGTAGAATGAAGTGTTTCACTGGTTTAACTTCTTCTATTTTAAAACCACTGTCCTTAGTTACTAATGCTTTCTGTTTAGGTTCTGTTTGGTTTCGTTCTGAACCCAGAGCCGCCAGGTTGGATTGTTCATGAGTCAGGTTGGAGCTGGGGAAATGCACAGTCAGCTCCAGCTCAGGTGGCAGCTTCTCCTTGGAAAGGAGGAGAGCTGCAGGGATTTCTCCTGCAACCCTTCTGACAAATTCTCCCTTATTTGCAAACATGACGGGATGGCACTCTCAGAAAAGAAGATATTAGCAAGATATGCTAAGGAGCTATGAGGGGGAAAAAAAAGAAGGTTAATGGATATGGGAAAAATATTCAGGAATTACATGAACAGGAAAATGCTGTTAAAACATTCATTCTGTTATTGCTGTGGTCACTCACACTTTTATATAAATGCACCACTTGAGGAAGCTGTTGTGTTTCTGCATTCACACAGTCAGTGTGAGCTCACACAGAGCTCTCTGGAAGTTGTCAGTCTGGGCTACAGACGTGGTGTTACTGAGTTACAAAGATCGAGAGCACCAGGAACACACGTTCTTCCTCATGGAGAAAACGTGCAGCACACCGATGATTTCCCTCCTGCCACAGACATTTCAGTGCCTGTTTCTGAATGTCTACTCCAAAAATAGAAAGCAAGAATTTGCAAGAGAACAGACTGGCTGGAAGACAGGACCCTCTAAAGAAGAAGGCAGTGTGAGTACCTCAGAAGCTGTGTCCAAGGAAGCCTTCATGCCTCTTCTCTTCCCTTCTCCAAGTGCCTGCGCAGCCTTTCCAAATCCCAATTCATTCGGCTCCTCTTCCAGAGGAAATGCAGAAGCCACTGGGATCTAAGAGAAAAAGGCAGTTTACGTGGCTCCTCCCATCTTTAATGCACCCAGATATCATAAGCAGCTGGATTTTCACTTTCACTTTCGCTTCTGAGTGCAAGTCAGCAGTGTTATAGAACAATGCCGACAAGGCAAATCCGTGTTGCTGTGGGGTAACTGCAGGATCTGCAGCTGGGAAATATCAGGAAAACCAATGACACTCCCAAAAACTTCCCAGGAAACTGCTTAGAAGCATCTGGCAGTCACCCAGTCCCTGTAGGTACTGCAGCAGCGATGTGAACTGACTGGGTTTGAGATCTGCTCCCCAGTGTGGCACTACCTGGCCATGCAAGGGCTCCCAGGCTCTGTACGTTCAGGCCCTGTAAGCACAGGGTACGGGTAAGATCTGCTGCTTTCTTCTCTCTGTTTTGGGTGGGGGATTTTGGGGTGGCAAGGAGGCAGATCAAACTATCAAAGTAGATTTTACCTATCAGCAAATGCAGGACAAGGTTACAACAGGAGGGTGACCTGGAGAGTGCCTGACCCTCTCCTTTCCCCTCTTCCTACAACTCCAGACCTCTCCACAGAGCCATAAGATCTTTGCCTCGACTTGGGCACTGCCTTTGACACACAGAACAACCTTTGTTTCTCCTTTACCACCCTGTGCAAGCTTTCCCCCAACCAGTCACAAGCAGCAGTCCCACCCTGGGCTGCGATATACTGTACCTAGATCTAAGAATAGCAATACTCTCTCCCAGTCCATAGTTCACCCTTTCATCAAGCTGCTGTTTTATTGCATTTGACCGTTTTTTATCATATGATCCACAACCCAGAAACTCGAAACAAGGAGTTCCTGCTTGCAAATTTTGCTCCAGGAAGAAATGAGTGTTCCTGGAAGGACGAATATGCTTGTTTTATGCTGAGCACTGCAGCACCTGTGCCCTTGTTTTGGAAGACATGGAGGCTGAGCCTTAGGGAAACACAGTTTCAGGGGTTTATTTAGCAGATATTGTACAGAACTGATCAGCCTTCAGTTTAATCTCTGTGCTGCACACCCACACTGCCCCTCCAGTGAATGTGGGTGGCTTGATTTGCTCTCACAGTCCCAGCTCAGGGCAGCAGCTTCTGTGTTAGAAAAAGGCTCCAAAACTGAGACATTTGTCTACCATTACACTCTCATGTTTCAGGCTCAGGACATTAAATTGGAGACATTTCCTCAAAAAGAAATCCAAATCACCACAACAAAAAACATAGCCAAAACCAAACAAGCCAACAGCAAAACTCCTTGTTTCCCTTACCTTGTGCCCTTCCTTCAGGCAGGATCTGCTCTGGCCTGGAAGGATCACCTCCAGGATGTAAATAAGGTTTCTACATCTCCAGAGAAATTGAATATTGACAACAATAAGTCATGAGGTGGGTAATCATTTCCAGGGACGAAGCACAAGGTGATGTAGCCAGTCTTGCAGTAGGCCCCAGGTCTGTAATTTTCTTCCCTACAGCCACCCACCCTGGCTCTCAGCACAGTCTGTCTGGCAGTGACTTCACAGCGGGGTTATGCTCCAAACAAACGCGTGTGCCAGTCACAACCAGTCCTGGATGCCACCTCACACCGAATTCATACCCTAAACCAGCCCCTGGCAGCAGAGTCTCACTGAGTGCCGTGGGCTGGGCTGGGCTGCTCAGCCAGGACTGGTTTAAACTGTAACATGGGATGTGGATTAGCACAAGGAAACAAGCTGCAGCTATGGGATGTAGCAGCAAAAACGCACTCTGGGGGGTTTGGGGCTCCCGGAAGACTGCTTGGTTTGAGGAATTGCTAACAGGACTGAAACCTTCACTCAAATCCAGTCAACCTAAATAGCAGCTGTCCTAGTGCAAGCTGGCAGCACTAAAGATGTCAATATTCTGGGAATATGACTCACAATTTTAATTTTTCTTTTGTCTTGATTAATTTTCCACAGGAAGGGTTAGTCTCCAAGAACAGGATTTGGTAATACCAAACCAAACAAGAGTTGTTTCGGATTCACCTCTTCCCCAGAGACACAGCGTTGAGTTCCCCTGGCTCTGTCTTGATGTGATTTTTCCACTTTTACTGTTCCCACTGAGTGATGCCAAGCTCCTCAAACACCTGTTTCTGCAAGCATAGAGCAGAAGTTCAGGGTTCTGCCTAATCTAGAATTACCAGGAACAGGCAAAGAACTTCTGTACCCAAAAACTACTTGGAGAAGTTTTAGTTTGTACAGAGTTTGCACTGCATCATTTGATATCTATATGATAAATAGAAAAAATTATTAGTAATTTATGTCTTCAGTAAGGAGTTTCTCGTTCTCCTTAATTAAATTGTATTTATATTGCAATAATCCCAGAAAATCTACTCCTGAGCAAGGCTTCATTTCGACTTGCAGGAGAGAGAACCTCCAATATGAACTTATTCTTATGGCCAAGGAATTTTATACTTCAATCCACCCTGACAGTACAAAATCCCTTCTAGCTGAATCCAGAATTATCAGCCCAGAACATCCATGTTAACATTAACCAGAATTTTACCCAGAAACTCAACATGATAAATGAACCAGATGATATGAGATGAAAGTCAAATACTATGAACACAGAAGAACCTCAGTTTTTCTTAGCTATACACATGACTACAAGAAGTGTTTTGGGCTTCTATTCCTTTTTGTTTCAAGCAACTGTAATATCTTGTATAATTGATGTTCTGGGAAATCAAAAGTAATAAGGCAGCACAGGGATCTATCCCAAGTCTCAGCATTAGCAGTCTTTGTCCCATGAGACTGTTGGTCTCAGAGTGTTTCATTTTGGTTTTGGCTTCCAAATCTCACTTATCTACAGAACCTCTACTTTCATATTTGTGAGGCATTTCCCTGCTAATCTGGTACGTTAAGAAAATGAAGCATGAGGTAATTTATGGCTGGAACATAAAAAGGGTAATCCCAATGGTGACAACCATGTGACAACCATATGACAACCATTGCAGGGTCAATAATTGCTCTTCATAGCCAAGTGATTGCGGCCGGATGTCTACTCCCCCGCTGATAACAGGTGCATGAAGAGATAGCCCAAGGGCTCAAAAGCCCAGCAGGAATCATCTCTGGCGCCAGGGGGCTCAAACCTCAGCTAAGAATCCATATCTTAGTCTGAAGAGCCGATGTGGGAAGAGTAAAACAAAATTACTGACTTAAGAGTCACAGTTTTTACACTATAAAAGATACACGAATCACCGCTGAGGCAGGAGCCTCGTACACCCTGAAAAGTGTTCGAGACTTCTCCCCGAAGTCTGGACGCAGGTTTCGTGGTTTCTTCTCTGGAGATTGAGTGAAAGGACCTTCTATGTGTGCCCCACCAGCAATTGGATGGTAAGATACATTGAATCCTAAGCTTATACTATTTCTTCGCTAGCTGTAAGTGAAAAGGTACCTTTATCGTGCACTGTATGTTAACTTACTAGTGGTGTTTCCTTTGTTTTTTTCCTGTGTAGTATTAGTTTACTTTAAGTCTTAGGCCTGTTAGTTTTCTTGTCTATTAATGAATGATTCATTCTATAATAGACAGAATCAGTCATTATTAAAAGAACTTACGAACGAGAGTGGGTTTTGGGGTGCTGGCTGCCTCAATAAGGTCACTGCCCGCTGCCAGAGGCCTGGGCAGGAGGTAGGGTTAATCTAAACTCCCACATCCATTCGTGACAGGGATCCACCAGTCAGGTGCCACAAGAAAAAGCAAAGCTGTTTTCTGGCAAAGTTACCCTAAAAATTTGAGCAAACACATTCAGCTTTGCTCAGAGAGTGAGAAGAGAAGCCACTGTGAAAAACCAGCTATTACTTTGGTACCGGTGAATTACTGCAAAAGGAATCAACAGCTATGTGAGATGTTGCAGGCAGAAGGAGCTTTTGTAAGCTGAGTCTAAAACCACGCTCTGAACGTCAGACAGCTATGAATTTTAGTTAATGTACTGAGTCCTGAAAGCCTCTATTACAAGGTCAGAATTCCTCCCTCCCAATACCAGAGTTTGGAAAATTACTGTATGGAATGCAACCAACCACCCTCTTGCAAGAAATACACATTGGCAGCTCCAGTGTCTGTGGCAATGCTCCAAAGCATCTGCAAAAGCTGGAAATGAGCTTCCTCTAAAAGGCAGACCATTTCCTAGAACACTCCCTTCCAAGAGTGCCAAGCCACAACCATATCTGCTGTTGTGACCCTTTAACCTCTAAATGCTTTGGTGTCTTTTCAGGAGAAACAGCACCCTTTTCCAAGCATTTGTGCACCCACTGTGCATGTCCAAAGGAGCTGGTTTTGACTGCTGTAGCACAGTTAGTACCCAACAGCATCCCAGAGATCAGAATACACAGGAGCAGAGATCCAAAACCTCTCTGGTTTTGCAGAGACACAACCTGAGATCAGCTGAGTTGGTCTGAGCAGGTGCTAATAATGCCGAGGTTGTGGGTTTGATCCCAAATGGGCCATTCACTTAAGAGCTGGACTTGATGATCCTTCTGGGTCCCTTCCAACTCAGAATATTTTGTGATTCTGTGAACCAACAACATCTTGGACAAAGCAGTTCCATCACAGACTAAAACAGGATCTAAAGCCTTCCATGAAAGGAAACTAAAACAACTTACAAGAACAAGTTGTTTGCTTACTGTGCAATACCAAAGCTAGCCATTACAACGGTTCCTTTAATAAAAGAAAAGAAGGATTATAAAAGAGAAAACTGCAAATTAAATCCAGGATGGGACCCACATTTTCTTTGATTACTCCTCAAAAAAATCACTGTGGTGACCTTAACAAATCTTTGTTTCTCCACTGCCAAAGAGGACATAAGGAAATTTAATTTTTCCTGAAATACCAGGTGTCTGAGACCATGAGACAAAGCACACAGGTTATGTAAGGCTTGGTTTCCCAGTCTCAATTATCTGCAGAACCTCCACTTTCATGTTTGCAAGGGACTCCCTTGCTAATCTGGTACATCACTCAAATAGTGCATGGAGTCATTTATGGCTGAAATATAATGAAAGCCGTAAATGTTTATGGAAATGAAGGCAGCATCACAAAAGTGATCTCTATAATTCAAGTGACCAAATAATTCACCAGTCACATGTCTGTGTACCAGCACACAGCTGCTCACACAAGGAAGCTGTTCTCAGGTGTGCTTTTCCCACATTCACCAGATGCAGTTCCCTGAGGTTGCCCTGTCACCATGTCAGCAATTTGGCTGCAGAGCTCAGGGCTGCAGCTTCTCTTTTAGAGAGATGCTCCAGCCAACACCAGGACATTTGGCTGCCATTACACTCATGTGCCAGGCTCAGGGCATCAAAGACAGAATTGATGGTTGAGACCCCAGGTAATAATCACACACACAGGGTTGAGTTAACATCACTCCCCAGTACATTCCTACATCTACTTCCCTGCACCTTCTCTGAGCTTTACTCCAGGTGCTGCCTTCTTTACAACATTCCTAGAGGTTTTGGCTCAGGCTTTTCTACTTTCTACCCCATCTCCTCTCCCTTCAGATCAAAAATCAGCCGAGCATGACCCAAAGGTGAGTGGAGGGAACTGCCTTCTGCAAGGGGTTGCTGGAAAATTATAAACATTTTAGGGCAGCCAGCAGCATCCCATGGATTGGCAGAGCACACTGCATCCTTCCCCAGCCCCCTCCAGCCAGGGGTCCCCACTGTGTGGCAGATGTGGTACCCAGGGTTTCTGACTGACAGACAAATGTCTAACCCTTGTCTGAGTTTCCTTTAAGGTAACAGCTTGGTAGGTGATCTTATAGACATTCTTCAGTGGTAACATAAATTTATAAGTTTTAATGGATCATTTCCCTTCTCTTTCCCCTCACCCCTAAAAAAGCCATGGTTTGACATCTTATAAACTCCAGTGGCACATTGAGATATACAGGCTGTAAAACACCTCCTCAGCTGAAAAACTGATGTTCTATTAAATTCTTCAACAGCCAGCACTCTTGACTTCTTTATAGCAACACACCTTGTCTTTCATTAACTAATCATCTTAAGACTTTAAAAAGTGGGTCCTCTGAGCAGTCTGTGAAAGGATATACACAGCTTCTTTCAAAGTCATCTTAAAGAAATTTGATATTTCCCTGGCCATCTTGTCCTAAGACACAGGTATGTGTAGAGGGGGCCCAATGCCCTTTGGGATAAGCTTGCAGATTTTCCCTACAGCCAGCAAGCCCACAAGGGTTTATGCACTGGAGCCCACAGCAGCCATCCTACAGTGCAGTCAGATGGAGTCATGGACAGACACACAGACAGAGAGGCAGCCTACCCACCCCACCAGCACCCACGGGCTCATCGGCCAAGCTCACACACGCCAGCCCCTGCACCTTGCCCTAGGGATGGAAATCACAACCCACAGTTCAAGGCCAGGGCGAGAGCTGACACTCAGATGGGCAGGGGTGGCACTGAGCTGCTGAAAGCAGGTACCAGGCACCACTGGGGGGTCCCAGCACAACCCACAGCACCTCTTGATTCCCTGGGGAGCCAAGAAGCTCCAGAAAAAACAATGAATTTTCTCTTCATCTTCAATCACTCCAGTTGTTTTTCTTCTCAGTGTTTGCTTCCTGTTGCAACATAAGCACAAGTTTATCTTTGAGTTTATGGCTGCAGGGGAGACTTACAGGCTGGGTTATTGCCACATCATCTGATTGTGAGGACACGAGCTCTCTCCTCATGCTCCGTACCAGGAGCTGTGTCTTGGCCTTCCCAACTCACCCCTTTCCAACACACCCTGCTCACTAAATTCTGTGATTTTGTTTCCAAGCCCAGCCTTGTTCCTACTTCCATGAGCCTGCTTGCTCTGACAAGAGGAAAATTTAATCTCTCTGCTTTTTCTTAGAGCCTATGACAGTCAATAGCCTAATCTGAGCACTCCTTGGAAAAGTCACTATTGAGGAGTATTTGCAACCAGCCTGATCTTCCCTCATCTATTTGTTGTATTCTGAACTGCAGAGACAAGGTTTAGTTAAGAGCATGTGTTGTTCTCTTTGCTTTACCACTGTCCCCTGACTGGATGTGGTACATGCAGCCACAACAAAGCTGCACCCCAGCTAACTACCACAGGAATGATCCAAATACAAGAGTATTGCTGCCACGAGCTGCCCCAGCTCATAAAAACTGCTAATGTAGAGGTGTCTCACCCAAAACTGGCCTAGAGGTCATTTTTCAGTCTCTGGAAAAGTTGGGCTTGCATATTTGGGACCATAATTGCAAGCACTTCCAGCGTGAAGTGAGTCACAAGCACCTGTCTGTGGGAGAAAGAGCAATGAGCAAATTATTTCAGTTCTCCAAAGCAGAGGCCTCTACAATGTGAGGCAGGATGGGGCACAGGAGGAGGCAGCTCCGAATGACTGATACCCCAACTTCAGAATTATTTGTTTTCAGAACCCCATCACCTGGTTTCTGTAGGAGATCTCGCCAAAAGATTCACAGGTCTGAGAAAGCAGTGCTGCAATCCTTTCAACCCCAGCACAAAGGGATTCCTTCATCCTCTTCCAGCTAAAAATCCCTGCTTTTCTGCACATCCCTGCCCTGCCAGAGGCCAAGCAAACACAGTGCTGCCTGCAGCAGCGGGATGGGATCTCCCTTTTGCAAGGGGAAATGCTCAAGAAGGGCAAAATAAGCTTTAAGCTGTCAAGCTTTCCCCATCTATCTTTCATCAGACAAAGAACATGACTCGCAAGAGGAACAGCAGCAACAGCTCTGCTGTGCTCCAGACTTGGCTACGCCAGCCCCGGCCATGTATTTTAGTCTTATTCCCTTCCGCCAGTCCAGACCGTGGAAATAATCAGCTACAATTTCCCTTGGGACCATTTGTTGGACAGTGAGGGGTTGGCAGCTGGGAAAATTTGTATATTTGCTTATGTTATGTTCATGTTTTGAGTCTATGACTCACAAGAGGCCTGCAAGCCTAAAAGCCAAGATCACCAAACAGCACATCCCAGCTCCCAGGTGGTCACTCAGTGTGATCTGGAGCATCCTGCCCTTGCTGTATTCCAGTTTACCCTCTGCTAAAGCACCTTTGGGGTTCTGAGGGGAAAGTAGCCACCAAGATAGTTACCAAGTGCTCCAACTTGCTCCTAGGTCAGTGTGCCCGACAGGTACTTCACTGCCTCCTCAGTCACCTTCTTTCTAGAAGCCAAGCAACTTGTTCACATTCATGTCTCCATCTATGGGATGCAGATTCTATGGATTTGGGTATTCCTGTCTCAAAACTGAACTGAAGGAATTGCAGAGCGAGTCTACTTATGCAGACACAAACAGTTGTGTTATTGCCCTAAAGCAAAGAGCACAACTGGAAATTCAAAAGACAATGACCTAGCTGACACGTTCCTTGGTATCTCAGGGCAGCTCACATGCCTTCTGAGGAATCTAAATCCAGATGTTGCCCAGAGAACAACAAAATCCAAAAGGCAGCAAACATGGTAGGAGACACCTTTTCCAGACACATCTGGTAAAATCTAGGGAGGAGATTGCTCGCTGAGGGGAGGGAGCACTGCTCAAAGAGCAAGCCAGGAAAACCAGCTCAAGAGCCCATAAAGAGGTTTAATCCTGTTGTCCCTGATATTCAGTCCTAGTCCCAGCACTACAGACCTCCCAGCAACAGCTCAGAAGCCAAAGCCACAACCCCAGGAGCTTGGTGTGAAATAAATCGTTAAACAATTTCTCCCAACACAAAACCCAGGAGTTTTTACACCCCTACTCCCTTGCAGGTCCTACTGTGAGCTAGCAAAAAGCCAAGCGTGCTGCTCAGCAGCACCAAGCAAACCTACCAGTGGGAATTGAAGTCTTCAAAATTAAGCAGGAACTGGCAGTAGAAGGCAATCACAGCATTACAGACAGCAGAGGAGAAGTTTGCAAGATCTCACGAGGCTGAAGCAGACTGTTCACATGCTACAGCCTCCTGCCCTGGGCAAAGCAGAGAAGGATACACACAGATTGGTCAGTGTAGAGGGATAATAAATTATTAACAAGGAAAAGTTAACTCCTTCAGGATTCTTCCTTGTGTGATTCAGACTTTGCATGTAGCTCTACTGCCTTTAATTGGGCCATTTATAACAATGTTGATTTGTGATGCAGATATGGTTCTCAGAAGAAATTATTTCAGCCCTGGCATGAGAGACCAGGGAATTTGCACTAATTATCTCCTATCTCACATGAGAGCCCTGTGACAGAGGGGACTTTCACACTGGCCTGAGATGTCATTACTGCTTCCAGCTGGAAAGGAAGAACCAGTCTTCATGTGTGTGTTCCAAAGGATAAATATACATAGGGTTTAATGGTATGGACATCTGGCCCCTTGACACCACTGGGCCTGTCTTCTGCTCCCCTACTGTACAGATTGCATCGGACCAGGAATCTGGAGATTTTGAACCCTTTTTCCTTCTCCAAAAGGGATATTTAATCACAAGCCTGTGACTTTATTATATTTCCTGCACACTGAGGATGTAGGGGGTGTTAACCTCACTGCAGATGGGGAATCAGGTGGGGAACATCCCAACAATGCAGGGCAGTCGTGAGTCCTGTGCAGTGCAGTTCCCCTACAGACACTCTGCAGCAAGACTCATTGGTTCCAGTACTTCAGGCAAGGCAATAAAACCAAGAAGAAATTCCCTTTGCAGCTCTGTGTTTCCCTCTCTGCTGTGCTCATCCCTGGCCATCCCACCTGGACCATGCTGGTGTTGAGGTCTCCATTCCAGCTATGGAGCAATTTCTGCTCATGGCACAAAAGGATCTTGCAGATGGCAACACCATTTCTGAAACATCAGTGGGCTTTTTTGGTTTGCAGCCAAGGGCTTCCTTACCTGAGCATAGCTTCTCTTTCCCACACAACACAAAGATCACTTGAAGCTATTTATCCAAACAAATTCTAGTTGTTCTCAACTGACTTTTTCACGCCAAAGTCTGACTCTTGCCTAGGGCGCAGTTTTATTAATTTTTCCAACTCCATTTGATGTAACTGTGCTCTCTGAAGACTCACATCAGTTCCTCCAACACTGACTTTGAGTCTTCCCTAGAGGTGTTTTTCTTCCATGAGGCACAGCCAGATGCTGGCAGGCTCCAGGTCGGTCCCTCAGAACACTCATTTATCGATGCACCACAGATATTCCTCATTACTGCTAACAATTTGCAGTTGAAGCCTTGTCAGTTGTGCAACACAGAAAAGATCTGTTTCAGAGAGAAACATGACTTCAGGCAGTACAACCCTGGCAACTCACAGCTTCATTATTCCCCAAGACTGCTTATCCAGCAGAGACTGTACAAACTAAATCAGGGGACAAATGAAGCCTTTCACTGTTTCCCCTTTAGAAACAGACACAGAAATACAGCACTCTTTACTGGGTTTTTTCCTTCTATTAGCATGGCAGTAAACTCATTATCCAGATGTGAAGGCACAAGCAGGAAGGGAGTTTTGCCTTAAGGGAACTGCATTGAGGAAGCGTGGTCAATCAGCTCAGTCTGACCACCACAGCAATGAACTCACAATCAACTCTTTGAGACAGAGACATGAGGATTGTGGTACACGTGCCAAAAGTAGCTCAGTGCTACCTGCATGGAATCCTGGAGTCATTTCAGTTGGAAAAGACCTCCTGGATCATCGACTCCAACCTGTGCCCATCCCCACCTTGTCACCCAGCCCAGAGCACTGAATTCCTTGGACACCTCCAGGGATGGGACTCCACCACCTCCCAAAGCCTGACAACCCTTTCAGTGATGAAATTCTTCCTGATGTCCAAACTAAACATCTCCTGGTACAGCTTGAGCCCGTTTCCTCTTGTCCTGTCAAAGTGAAACACAACAACAGGAAGTATGAGGAAGGAAACACAGATCAGAACAACTGAACCCATGGGATAGCCACATGCCATTAGCTCATGCTCCAATAATATAAACTAGATCTGAAAAATACACAGACATGGGCAATGGGGGAAATATGGGCTGCAGGAGCAAGGGCACAGGAGACAACAAAGATGTGCAAGAGGTGGCCATGAAGAAGATGTAAATGACCCTGAGAAACAAGGAATGTCACCCCCCCTGTCCTTGCAGGAGGAGAAAGTGGGGCTCACTAAAGCCATCACTGTGCTCCATGCTTAAAATGGTCTAAAGAAGAGCCCTTTGCTGCAGGACAAGGTGCCAGCCCAGAAACCCTCAGTACAGTTGGGATTAGACAGATCCATGGGAGGGAGGTGCAGCAACCAGGGCTCATCAACACCTTGGCTCTGATGTGGACTCCAGCTCAGGGAGTCTCCAGCACCTGCCTGCTCAGCAGGTGCATCCCAAGGGAACACCAGCTACTTGCAGGTTGCTGGTCGTCTTTAGAGATGGGATGTTGGGATCTGGCCCAAGCCAGCAGAGCTGGTCTGCCTCCACAAGTGTCAGGTCAAGATGTTCTTTGCCTCTGAAATAAACACAGGTAAAGTGGGCTTGGAGTTTTAACTTGATTCCTTTTCCTGCTCAGAAGAACATGAGGGAAAATGGATGAAGGGGGTGAGGCAGCAGGGGCTGAATCCAAACAGCTCTGGGTTTTTAAAGGCTTATGGCTGGAACAGAATGGGGTTAGCCAAGAGGCACTATTTTTGGATTTTTCCATACATAAACACACATAAAAATAACTACACGTTTAACTAAAAATATTTGTGAAACATCCAAAATACTTGCAGAGTACATTCATTTCAACACAGAGCTGGTTGAAATCCAAGTCGTTGAAACTTGTAACACAAAACTGCAGCAAAACACCAGCAAGAGACATTCAATCAGGAGCTACATCAGGACCTCACACCCCACATTTCCTCTAGATTAATTCCCAGAAAGGTGGTGAGTTTTTACATCAGACCAAGCTCACTTCTCCTCAGGGTTTCTTTACATCATCCCTTCCATTTGCACAACTCAGACATTACCCAAACAAGCTCTGCTTTTACACAGATGCTCCAAGGAAGGAAAGATCTAGGAAATAATTTCATAACAAGACATTCTCATCCTTCTCTATGCTAAACACTCCCATACTCCACCCAGGAATAACACCACTTTTTCTCACCAGTCTGTGACCTACTGCCCCTTGCAAAACTAATCAAGCTTGTGAAGATCTAGAGGGAAGCACAGTGGCACCAAGCACTGCCTCAGGTGATCAGGAAATCATCCCTTTACAATTGCTGAGAACCAATCCGGAGGTGAGCACCACAAACTGGAGCACAGCTGCAAAGAATTAAAGCTCCCAGGATGAAAAGCACTCGGTCTCAGCCACCAGCCTGGCTCTTGAGCAAGTTACACATGAATGTAGATGGCCACAGGACTGTTCTGCAACAGCTCAAACTGGCCATTGCAACGAAGAAATATCATTGTTCTCTTTTGCTGAAAGATTTCCATTTTTATTGTAAGGCTGGAAAAAAAAATTGAGCAGCCAAAAAACCCCATCAACTACAAAATGTTCAATGCCTGTTTTCAGGCACGTAGCTTCACCTGGGAGAGCTCTGGTCCCTGAGGAAGCTGATTGTGGTTCTAGCAGTGCAATAGGAAACTCAGGGCTGTGTCTCACCCGAGCTGGGTGCTGGGTGCCAGGAGGCTCCTGGCTGGCTCATCCTGGCCCTGAGTTCACTCCACGGAATGGATGACATAGCAGATAGATGATATAACCTCAGCATCAACACAGCTTGTTGATGCCATTAATGTTAAAATAGTAAAAGCACAGATAAATCAAACGTTGACATCATAAAATAGTGAGAAAACATTTTTGACATGATGTGATAAGATCTCTAAAACTGCACGTGAGAATGCAGCTTCCTGAATCTTCAAAGGGACACCTTCCTTTGGGTCTGTTGTTTCAGGGAATTAGGCTGATTTCCCATAAAAAGCCTGGATCTTTTACCCTTCCATTGCTGGAGCTCCAGGAGGAGAAATTGGGGTGAAAGTTCCAGGGCTGGATCTGCTCTCATTGGCCTCCCAGAGTTTCAGCCCACAGATAAGAAGGGGAATGAAAGGAAGAAGTTGATTGTGCAGCATGAAGCACCCAGGACAGCTGAGGGAGAAGCCACTGCTGTCCGAGCAGAGATGAGTTTCAGATTTCTCTCACATAGGTTTAGGGTTTGTCTTCTCAGCCTCCAGCCAGTTAACGCACACTTCTTACATTTCCATTTCCTTCTATTGTGCTGACTGCTGGGCAGACGAAAGCTCTACAGATAATCCAAAATAATCTTTAATTACCATCCTGGTGCAGAACCGATACATCCTTCAAAAACTTCTGCTTCAAATATTTTGTTATTTTAAATTTATTATTTATTATTCTATGTTTATGACCAAGCACAAGCTCCTGCTCTAAGAGAAAAGCTCATTAACAACCCTAACAGCGCATGCACCAAAGCTTTTTAAGTCTGAAAGGTTGCCTTCTAAAAGCAGTCCCCAGTCTGGACATCTCTGCCCCAAACTTCCAGCAAGGAATTACTGGAGAGCAGGAAAACTTCAGGAGCTCAACACCCAGCAGGGTCCTGGCCTGGTATGAGCCCATGTGTCACTGTCACACAGAGGGAGGCTGAGCTTGGGACTGTCACACAGAGGGAGGGTAGTGGAGATGGGGCTGCTCCAAAAAGCCCTGGAAAGGGCTCCACCAACAGATCCCAGCTCATCAGGCAGACAAGAGATATAATTTCTGCTTTGAAAAATATTGTGGGTCTTTAACGGCCTCATTGGTGGGCTGCAGAGGATCTCAGGATTGTGTCACGTCTGTCACCAGCTTCCCTCTGGGAAAATGGATCAGTGACTGGGACCCTCCTCCCTGTGCTCAGCAGATGCTGCTGGGAGCTGCACACAGTCCTGCTGTGCAGCTCATGGCAATTTCCAGTCCCCTTTGCTGTTTTAGGTTTCCAATCACATCTGTGCTCCAGCTGAGCCAAAAGACATCTGTGAACAACATGGGTCAGTGAGGCACAGGCTCCACCACCCTGAAGGACCTCCCACTGCCACCCAGATGGGATCCATTGTGCCAGGGTAATTTAAGACCCTTGGGATTCAAACTGGCCTTCCCATATCTTTGTGTTTTATAAAACTGCTTCGTGCCCAGGGAGGTGGCAGGAGGACAAAGCTGCAGGTCCCACTGCTGGAGGTGAAGGACGTGCAGTTTGCACTCAGGCATCAGTGAAGGTCACATCACAAGTTGTAGTCACCACTGGGAAACGTCCTGAAGCTTTTGCAGCTGTGAAGTTCCCACACTTAACAGAGCCATTACTTCCTTTGCTTCTTACGTTGTAAAGTTGAAAGTGTCACCATGCATCTTCATCAATTTTTGGCAGAGCTGACACAAATGGACTCAGGTCAGTGGTCAGTGGTCAGTGGTCAGTCACACACAGCAACAGTCAATGGTTGATGTAATAGGTCTATTTCCTGTGAGTAGAGTTTTCTAAATATATCACACTCCTGGAGCAAAATAGAATTGAGCACTGACCTTCTGTCCCAGGATGACAATGGGAAAACACACGGCAGAGGGAGCCACAGCAGAGCTGCTGGGCACCCCCTGCCTGCCAAATGCGTGCCTGGTACTCTGCCACCTCACAGAGATCATTTATTGGTCACACAGCCTCGGGCAGAGGGTCAGGACATGTACATCCCCATTGGCTGGCAAGAGAATAAACCCACATATTGCAAAATCTGTGTCAGTTAGAACCATCTGTAGCCTTACAATGCCTTCAGAGACCAAACATTGCAGCCTGTGGGTCTGTGTTCCTCATCCTGGCAGGAAACCATGCTTTTTCTGAGACCAGATTAGCACCAGAAGGTTCCATTGTCACCAGTGTGGAGCAGACACTCCTTCAGGACCCGCAGAATGCCTGTGGCTTCTGCAGAGTTTGGGTACCCTCACCCCCAGCCAGCCCACAGGAATGAGATACTCACCATGTGTGAGCCCCCTGTCAGATTTGCCCTGGTTGTTGATGACATGAGGTGACAGCAGAAAGGGAAAAGCAGGACAGGTAAGTCCATCTAGCAGAGAA